>JAFIRS010002612.1:0-198261 GCA_018342105.1 Gonioctena quinquepunctata | reverse complement strand
ATTTATTTCAATTGAAGGACAAATATGGCATGAAGACACAGAAACCTTGAAGATCGGAGACACTGATTCGAAATACTCTTCTCCTGGGATATTTCAATGAAATACCCCCACCTACAAAAATCCGATGCGATGCGCAATCTGTATGGATTTTGAGGAGATTCTCTTGATATTCAACGCACTCATCAATACTCGCAGTTCACTCTTAGCTCTCTCACAGGACAAACGCCCTCCTTTCTTGGAGAGTGCAAGGATTCATGAAGGTCATGACTACACAGAAAATGTATGCCTACACCACAACTTTAGTCAAGATCAAACAAAAATCGAGATCAAATCTTGAGGTTGCCGAAACAATCCCAACATTAAAACTCGAGGTCAAATCTCAAAGTCGATACTTAATGTTATGACTCTCAAGGTCAAACTCAAGGTCACAACTGTAGTCGAATCTCAAAGTCGACCAAACCCAATGTCAAAACTCAATGACAAATCTCAAAGTCAAATCTCAAGGTCAAACACACACCACATTGCACACCTGCAACCATTCAAGGTCACACGTGACGTCATAGTGGTGGGGGGAGAGCCAGAACCGGCTTAAATCTCCTACTGCTAAGTCCATATTTATATTATTATCCTCGTTCATTTCTGGATTCACGGGCTGATATAGGGGCCCTGGAAGAGAAAACGGTATGGAGGGTACTATCATCGGCAAAGCTGTGTATTGGACATGAAGTTGCTTTCAACAGGTCGTTGATGTGAAGTAGAAATAGTGTTGGTGCGAGAATAGATCCTTGCGGAACACCAGCATTTATGAGTAGAGGGTCAGATGAAACTCCATCGACCACTACATGGAGAGACCTGTTTGAGAGAAAAGGAGCAAGCAGAGAACACAGCTGAGGGGGCAAGCCATAAGACGGAAGCTTGGCGAGGAGTCCCTGGTGCCAAACTCGATCGAACGCCTTGGAGATATCTAATGCCACAGCTAAAGTTTCTCCATACTTTTCAATAGATAGCTGCCATATATGTGAGACGTAAGCGAGCAGGTCACCAGTTGATCTCTGATGGCGGAAGCCATATTGCCTATCGTTGACAATTCCTGAGTCTTCCAGATATTTCATGAGCTCGATGTTGATGGCTTTTTCCATGACCTTTGAAATAATAGATAGCAGTGCGATAGGTCTGTAGTTGCTAGGTAGGGCCTTTTGCCTTTTTAGGGACTGGCTGTACTCTTGCAATTTTCAATTGGACGGAAATACCCCAAATTGTAAGAGTGGTTGAACAACTTGCAAAGAACAGGTGTTAGTTCGGGGGCACATTTCTTGAGAACAATCGGCGGGATTCCGTCAGATCCACAGGCTTTGTTGGTGTTGAGACCCAGCAAAATCTTTCTGAAAATTTACGTTGGCAAAGGTGATCTCGGGCATGTGACTGTCAATAGGTGTAATGTTCGGGGTTGTTTTCCGATGAATCCAGAGTGGAATTTCCAGCAAATAGGTGCGCAAAGATATTGGCTTTCCTGGGCAGTCGTTGCTAGTGTTCCATCTTCTTTGGTTAGAGGAGGAAATGAGCTGGAAGTGAAGTTTCTTTCCACAGCTTTGGCGAAAGACCAAAATGAACGGGATCCGTTAGGACATTCAGCAAGTTTTGATCTTATTTTGGCATTGTGGGCATCTTTTGAGCATTCTATTGTCTCTTTGCATATGCCTCTAGCCTCGACATATGCTGCTCTGGTCTCAGGGCCCGGTTGAAGTATATATCATGTTGAAGTGAAGTATATATCATGTTGAAGTGTTATCAGAACTACATATGTATGCCAAGTTTCAAGAGAATTGGTTCACACGTGGAAAATCACTCATCCCCCATTTTTTTCTCCTCAGGAGTGGCATTTTTTTTTCAATTTCGAATGGGACCAACTTTGAACTAAAACACTGAACGATGAAAAAAAAACATCGAAATCTGACCACTCTGTGGAAAGTTATGCGTGGTCACACTTAAAAAAAAACAAAAAAAAATGTACGCGTCGACTAGAGAACTCCCTGCTTTTTTATTTGGTCGGTTAAAAATTAAGACACATTTGACCACAAGAATTGGAAACTTTCACAGTAAAATATATAATTGGACCAAACAATGGGACACTCGATCTTGATTGTTAACTAAAAAAACAGTGAAATGCACGTAATCAACAACAAAGTGAATATACTTCAAATATTTGTGTTGAGTGGTGACTCAAAAACAGGAAGGTCTATACCAATCGTTCTATTCACGGTGACTATGGAGGACTTTTGATAGGGATAACTTCATCTATAACATCGAATGTATCACAATCTTATGAATGTTCTGCAAGTTGCTATCGAATCAACACATTCTTGAATGATATACGGGGGTAGTCTGGAAAGTTTCTGACCTGAACATGAAGGTGGCAGCACTCGTCAACAATAGCTAAGGAATGTGTATACCCATCTTTCGAAAGGTAATCATGAAAATTGCAGCTATTTTGGAGGCGCAGTTGTTGTGTCGCAATCATCGATGTGAGTGTTTTTGTGAAAATGGGAAAAATCGAGTATTGAGCTGTCATCAAACATTTGTTTTTGAAAGGCAATACGCCTAAGAAAAACAGAGACGAGTTGGACGCTGTGTACGGGGACTCTACCATAGTTTACTACGGTGCAATTTTGACAGCTGAATTTAAAAGTGGGAGTAGTAGGGCTGTGTACACGGGGCAAAACCAAAAGTCTGATTTTGTTTCTCGCAATTCATTCTTTTTCAATCGCATAGCGCTTTCGACCTATATGGTCATCTCCAGTGCAGAGTAGGCGAATGATAGATGTTTCATTGTTATTTATTACATGGCTATTTTCACTAATTATCAAAGAATCTTTTACTCGTCAGGCGAAAACAAGGCTAACCCATAAAATACAGACATTCACAAAGTAAAAATAGTTTGAATGCACGAAATCGTGACAAACAAACAGAGAAAAATTTGCAATTTTGGAACACAAATAGATCAGAAGAAGAATGAGGAGATGAGAAATGAAGTGGTCTTCGGTTCGACTTGAAGTGAATTAGTGGACAAAAGTTAGCCAACTGTCAGTTTCTGAACTAACCTAAAATTGTTTCAATGTACACAACCTTACTGCAGTCGTCCAAATCCTTCTTTGAAGATCATCCATTTCACTTCACAGACGATTGAAGTGAAGTTGTGTACATTGAAACAATTTTAGGTTAGTACAGGCATTGACAGTTGGCTTACTTCTGTTCACTAGTTCATTTCAAGTTGATCCGTGAAACACTTCATTTCTCTTCTTCTCATTCTTCGTCTTCTCACATATTTGTGTTCCATAATTGATTTGTTCTGTGATCATTTGAGGTTTGATAAAACGCTGATGGTTGATGAAGATGTTTTATTTTTATTCTTAAGATTTTAAGTTTTACACTGTTTGTCATAATTTTATACATTTCAACTTTGCGAATGTCTGTATTTTTTGGGTAGCCCTTGTTTTTGCCCGACGAGTAGGTAAGTGATACTTTGACAATTAGTTAAAATGACCATTTGATAACATTCAAACATCTGTCATTCGCTTACTTTGCAGGGAAGCACTGAAATTGACCATATAGTTCGAAAGCGCTCTGCGTTTGAAGAAGAATTAATTGCACAAAATACAAAATTAGACTTTCTCATTTAAACGTGTTCGTGCCAACTTTGGGAGAAGATGAACTTTCGGGACTTCCGAAAACTGCAACCACTCACGATAACATCGCTAAAGTTCACCAAATTGTGCTAGACGACCTTAGAATTAAAGTGAGAAAGAATGCAGAGGCTATGAATATGTCCAAAGATTGTGTTTGTCACACATTGCATGGAGAATTGTTCGCGCGTTGAGGGCCGCGTTTGCTCACTTCAGACCTGAAAAGTGTTCGAATGAACATTCACAACGCTCTGTTGTCATTCAGGAGCAATGAATCAGAGTTGTGGTGCCGATTAATTAGATGAATCTTGGATACACCATTATACCCCAGACACAAAAATACAGTCAAAACAGTCAACTGCGAATGGCGGAATCGACTCCAGAAAAAAAAAACTGTTTTATCGGCTGGAAAACTGATCGCGACTGTTTTTTGGGATAGTCATGGACTTATCTTCATCGATTATCTCCAAAAAGGAAGAACCATTACAGGAGCATATCACGTATCATTATTTGACAAGCTGAAGGCAGAAACTACCAGAAATTGCAGAAAAACGGCCACATTTGCAAAAACAAAAAATGTTTCACCAAGAGAAAGCGCCGTCTCATATCTCAGCAGTTGTCAGGGCGAAAATACACGAACTACGGTTTGAACTGCTTGCGCACCCTCCCTACTTACCATATCTTGCCCCAAACGATTTTTTTTTGTTCTCTAAGCTAAAATTTGAGCATCACCTCCGTAAATAATCATTCCACCGAGTACTACTTGGATAGGTTAAAGAGATGGAAGCATCGCTGGGAGAAGTGTGTAGACTCACAAGGAGACTATGTAGGAAAAAAAATCAAGAATAAATGTCTTGTATCTTTGTTGGATCTGATTTATTTTTGTCTACTCTCGCATTTCAATCTCAGGACGTCTCACAAGAGTTGAATATTGCCAATGGTTTCTGATAATGACCATCTCACAAGAAATGAAGTGGATAATATTTCTAATACACTTCTTCATGGTGTATATCCTCAGTAAATTAAGTGAAAGAAAACGAAGAGAAATGTTTTATTCAATCTATACCAAGGATACCAGGATCGTTATAGGACTAATTATATCGGTTCTCAAGTTCCATATGGTTGATTACAGGTGAAATGATCCATTTCAATGACTTCTACATGCTGTTTGAGAACATTCTGTATATAAATTTCAAATAATATATCTCAAGCACAAGGCACTTCAATTTGAAATACCTATGTTATGTCTTTCAATGATTATGTTTAATACTCATAATCACTTTTTTATCATACCAACCGTGCGAAATCTCAAGATACAAACACACCGTGTTTTGATGGAAAAAGCGTGTGAAATCTTAAGATTATAAAAACTTTTCAATAGAGAATTAAACCGACAGAATATGGAACTGAAAAGTAAGAAATAAAATAAACCTTCTTATTCTCAATAACTAAGCTTCTGAACTAATGTACGTAACTAATTTTGAGTCGGCACCAAACAAACAAGCAAATTAATTAGGTAAGGCGTAAAATGATGGCATCGAGTTGCGCGGTGACATTCTGATAATTTTGTTGAAGTAATTTGATGATCTTCATTGATTGTTCGTTTGGCGCCGACTCGTAATTAGTTACTTACATTAGTTTAGGAGCTTAGTTCTTGAGACTAAGAAGGTTCATTTTATTTTTTACTTTTCAGTGGCGTATTTCGTCGGTTTAATTTTTTGTTAAAAAGTTTTTATTTTTCAATTTTTTGTGGCTGAAATCTATCAATTACTACCTACTTCTTTTTTGATTACTTCCAAAATACTTACTTACCCACCTTACTTCAACTATTACCAGTTGAATAATATGATTATCTGATTTTATGAACATCCTGTTCATATTTTCAACAAATCAATGATTATCTACTTTTACTATTTGTTGTAATATAAATATTTTTTTTTTGTTCTGGTTAGTTTATTTCATTACTTTGTATATCATTCCATCCTCTCATAGAATATCATGATTGTGACGGATGTGAAACAAGAATAATGACAGTAGCGATCTGTCATTGCAACAACATATGTGTGTGCCAATGTTCACAAGTGAAAAATCAATTATCCCCTATTTTTCCACCCGTAAGGGTGGATAATTTCATTCGAAATTCAGATATGAGGTATACCCTCTCTATTAAAATAAGAATCATCCAAATCGAAGAACGCAGTACAAAGTTATGCCTGATAGAATCGGTTAACGGACCAGAATTCAGAGGGTGAGTAATCAATATCCTTCATTTTGCTACCCTCAGGGGTGGATTTGATCTCTCAAATCCAAATGAGACCAACATTGAAGTACACCCAATCCACTGAAAAAAAATTTATCGGAATCGGACGTTTCAGTAAAAAGTTATGCGTGATCATACATAAAAAAATACTAAAAAAAATATACGCGTTGACTAGAGAACCTCCTCCTTTTTGATTTCCTCGGTTAGAAACACGTCGTGTTCTAAAGGTTGCTACATACACAAGTACAACTTTCATATCAGTCATATGAACTGTCAAATAAGCTTGTAAACATCAATTGCTATATCCATGTCAACAAGAAGTGACATCAGATGTCCATTATATACCTGATTAGATGTATTAAAATATAAGGAACATTCTCCTGATCTAAGATTCATTTCCAGCATTGTTATTGAAGTTATGATGCAGGTTTAATAAAAAATAGCGTATAATACCCGTGTATAAGTTCCTTTAAAGCCATTGCAACGTTGAGGGTACTCAATATACACTTGTATCATAATATACTATTTTCTGCCAGCTTGTTTGAATTTTGGGAAAATTCATAGAATCCATGCAAACTCGGTCCCACCTTAGTTAAGTGAAAACAAGTTCATACCCTGATGATGTCTCGTGAAACAATTTCATAGCCTACTACAAAAAGGGACCATTTGTTCATTTGACAACTCACGTTTTATTTCCTATATATAGTTTAGGACGGAATCAATAGCACACAAACACCACAGAAATAAATTGAATGCGACCGTTGGCCACTTTTCCGGAGTGCTTTCGATGTTTGATGGTATACTTTGGAACAGTTATTAACTTTTATCGGTTTCCTTTCTTATTTTCGGATTCCTCGGGCCCTTCGGCAATTTTTAAATTCTCGCTGCCAAATCCCATAACACTGTGAGAACTAATTCGGTGAGACAACTGATATCTATCAGTATAGGAGAACTAGTTCCCAGTTAATTTTCCACTTTCGAAGAAAGTTTGGAATCAGTGGAATATATTTCGAAATGGAGAGAGAAAATTAACGGATAAATAACATTTTTAAAGACAAGCTTTCATTTAAGCCGTGTACTAAAACGTATAAAATAGGTTTAAGTCATCTCTGACAATGATTAAATTATTTTTTGTTGAATTATTTGGTTTTATAAAGCTTGTCGCGCGAAGTGTTTATGAAAGTAGGTACCAATTAATTCCATCTGACAATGATTAGTTGATAGGTAACAACTTGTATTAATTTTATGACAATTCGTGCGACAAGCTTTTTGAAATTTAATAATTGAATCATTGTCAGCGATGACTTGAACTTATTCTATACGTTTTAGTACACGGGTTAGATAAAAGCTTGTCTTTAAAAATGTTTTATATTGGTCATTTTATTTTTTGCTTTTTAGTTAGTTTGCCTCAATCTGTCCATTCCTTATAGAGTACCGTTATTAAAAAGATTCCTTCTCTGTAAGTTTTGAGCTGAAAGAAATAATGATCTCACACCCCAAAACTCGTCCTCCATCATGAATTTATATATTTTGATAAAAATGCATAATCTACGAACCTGAAATCACCCAGATATCAATTTTAAATAAAATACCACCATAATCATAAAACTCGTCCTCCATCAAAGAACTCTAAATCTCCGACCGCGAAAACCTTGCATACCAATTTTGAATCGAATCGGTCCATAATCACAAAACTCATCGTCCATCTTGGGGCCGCTATCTTGAATGAATGGATTTTGACAAAATATTCATAATCTCCGACTTCCAGAAAACCTTGCATACCAATTTTGAATCGAATCGGTCCATAATCACAAAACTCATCGTCCATCTTGGGGCCGCCATCAAAAATTTATAAATTTTGACAAAATTTTTATAATCTCCGACCGCGAAAACCCCCACATACCAATTTTGAATCGAATCGGACCATAATCACAGAACTCGTGTGCCATCTTGGGCCGCCATCTCAAATTTATGAATTTTCACAAAAAAATCCTAATCTCCGACCCCGGAAACCCCTACATACCAATTTTGAATCAAATCGTACCATCATTACAAATCTCGTCCGCGATCTTGGGGCCGCCATTCTGTTTTTTCTTATAACAAAAGTTTCATAACGTATTGTCACCGAAATTATGAACACCTGCCACATTTCAGATCAATCGGACAACTAGAAGTCGGTCAGAATTCACTTGCAAGATTTGACCCTAACCAACGAACGAACGAACGAACTAACAAGTGAAATATTTGTAATAAAATGACTTCTGTCGATTATTTACAATCAAGGAGATATAATTTTTCTTGATGGAGAGACTTGATGAACCGAATCGTATAATATTGATACAGTGGGCTGCAAAATTATGAAAAACTGTCGAATTTTGAGAAAAATCCTAAAACATGTTGATTTTTATTCTCAAGCGCCTCTTGTTCAAATATACTCACTCGTGAATAGAGTAACGTCATCAGTGTCGGCGTAATGACATGATCGATGATTTTTTTAAATGGAAGCAGGGGTCACGTGACAACTCATTTGAAAAGTAGTTCAGTCCTCTTTTCTGCAAATAATTTATTTCTACAGAGTGCACAAAAATAATTTTTTATTCAAATACAAATGAGTTTCTATGAATTTTCGATTGATTACATTCCGCAATCATGCAATTATGCCTCACGTAACAAAATCTTTGAACAAAATGATTTCGAATGCGGTTGTTCAGTTCGAAATCATCATTGAATTATTTTAACCCTGGATTCTTTTATTTTTATTCTGAAGATCAGTGTGAATTCACAACAGACTAAACTGAGTTGGCGTCGGAATGGGTTGCGGTTCTCCACAGAATAATAAGATAAAAAAATTACAAATAAGGCGAGGATAAGGACACAAAATAATGATCGCAAAAAGGTACAGTTTATCTGAAAAATTAATTTTTCAGAAATCAAGTGAGGCAAATTTCATTCAAAGTGTCAGTTTTATACATTGTGCTAACACCGTGTTATAAGTATAAAGGAAATCTTTCGGAAAGTAATTATGGCACATTTGAGTGAAACCAATGCATAGAAATATTAATTCTCATTAGATGCGCAGATAAAATCAGAACTCAGCAAGAGATATGAAATTTGTGCGAAGCTAAGTTTTCAGTTAGACCTATCAGCCAATCAACAGTTAGTAAAATCGAGAGAAATTTTGGAGAAATGGGTGATGTTAAACATACTCCTAATGCTGGGCATCCTCAAATTGACTAAAACGTGAAGCTTGATATTGTGTTGAGTATAGATGATAATCATCATTGTACAAATTGCAGCAGACAATGCAATTTCTCAACGATCGGTATTACGTGTTCCAGAAAACGCCTTTAAAAATTCAACTTCATCAGGAACTCAATAACCACGATCCTGACCGCCGTAAAAAATTTTGCAGTTATGCAGGACTTAATTATGTATTCGCAATCTACGCTTCATCAGTAATCTTTTTTTCGTTGAAGCTACATTTTGCCAATTTGGTTCAGTTAATCCCCAAATTTGTAGATATTGGAGTGAAGAGAATCCTGACTAGATGACTGAGGGATATACTCAAAATCCTCAAAAACTTAACGTGTGGGCAGAAATAATCCATAACAGGATAACTGGTCCTTTCTTTTTTGAATGAAATATCACAGGGAACGTTATCTCGAATTCTTGAGAAATAAACGTATACCTGTCCCTTCGAATATTTTTCGAAATGCCAATGACCCTTCCTCATTCATATCTGGTTTCAACAAGATGGTACACCCCCACACTTTGCACGTGCTGTTTGCGAGTTTGTAGACAACCGCTTTCCTGGAAAGTGGATTGGTAGACGAGAACCGATAGAGTGACCCCCAAGGTCCCCAGATCTTCCACCTCTTGATTTCTTCCTGAGGGGTTATTTGGAATCGAAGTCTTCATAGATAAACCGCAAAATTAGAAGAGTAAAAATCGAATGAGGTTCGAAATGAGTAGAATTCGTCCGGAAGTATTTCACAATGCTTGAGAATAATGTTTGCGAAGATTTGCTTATTGTCAAGAAACCGGTGGAAGGTATTTTGAACATTTGATTTGAATGAAGGACGACTTCTGTTCAACAGAATGTATGTTTGCATTTGGCCAGTAGTAAAGCTTGAATTTTGTTCGAGAATGTTCATCGTAATTTAATTGTATTTGAATGAAAAACATATTTTGTTCAACATGTAGAAATTAATTATTCATTAGTTCATGTCGCTGAATAGAGGATGGAAAAATTTCTCCAAATGTGCAGGAAGAAAATCCAAGTCGTCTCCACGGTTTATTTCCACACAGGGATTAGTTACAATTAAAACATGTTTTGGGCGTATATGCGCCCATCTCCAGTTAGAAATACAAAATTGCAAGATGGTCAATTTTTTCAAATAAGATGCCACACGATACCTATTTCTATTTGAAAAATGCTTCGATGACGTTGTCACGCTCACACTGGTGACGTAACCATTCTGAAAAAGGGACTTAAACATAAAAATCGACATGGTTCAGGATGTTTTAAAAAAAATTACAGTTTAAAAAAAAATCGTTCCATAATATATAATTTTGTTTTCAGCCTGTAGAAAGAAATTATTCAAAAGTGTATGTCGCTGAATGGAGGATTAAACTACCTTTCAAATACGGTGTCACATGACCCTTGCCTCACTGGTGACGTAACCCCTTTCACAAGTATATGGCACTTGAAAATAATAATCGATTGTCGGTTGCAAGATATCGAAAAAAAAACGAGGAATTTGGGATAATGTGGAAGGTCATGCATCGAAAATAAAAACAGGTGATATTATACTCAAATGAATATTTAACATTCACAAAAAAGATAAAGAATACAGAAAAATGTTGAATGACCATAGTTAGCTGAAATACTTGGCCAACAAACGTCCATATTTCGGGTGCATGAATGCTATTCTTCAGTACACGAGAGCGAAAAATATGAGAAAGCGACGAAATAGATAGATTATAATTCTTTCAAATAGCCAGCTCTCCCTGTGATAAAAATAAACCCCAAGAACAGCGCTCAAACATAGTGAAATATACAAAACCCTGCACCTGGAAGTCTGATGGAATTTTAGTAAAAGGGACATTTAAAATTCTTGCTCTACAGGATTTGAAGTCTATGTCTGTTCTATATTTCGAATTGCGATCCACATTCTCATATTTTTTAACCAAAAAGGTGGGAAAAAATCAAAAAGTATTCCATCATTAAATGAATTAATCAATGAACAATATTTTCATTCAGTAATGGTCAAGAGGTATACGATTATATTGACTATATTGGAGTATACTACGGTCTCCACGGAAAAGCTATATCGGAAACTAAGTGAGATAGAGGCATGGTTACTTTGGCAAAAATGATCTTCATCGTTAAACTTATTATTTCATTGAAATATGAATGAAATGGAAAATTCTAAAAAGGGTTTTCCGGTATTTTCCTTTTTTCCGGTCATTTATTGTGTACGCATTACAGATCGCAGAAATGAAATCGATTTCATTTTTACTTTACCGGCAAGAGACGATTTCTATTGAAATTGAGCCCGATCAAAAAATTCCAAACCAATAGGCTAATTCCGAATCTGAAGTATTCAATATGTGCCTCAAAAATGTAGGAGTAAAATATAATTTCGTAGTTTTTCCATCGGAAAATGGAAACACAAATGAAAATCAAATTATCGTAATTTGAAATTTGATGTTATTCAATATAACTCGAAAGCAAATGAAATAATCATAGAATATCAGGTGAGAAAAAATATTTTCCGTTACTTTTTCTAGAAAAAAGGCCATAATGTTGTCTGTAAATTCGGTAGTACAGGAAATATGGCAGAAATTACGAGAAAAAAAATTTCAACGTACTGTAGAGTACTATAAAGAAATATTGAAATACGAAAACAATCAATCGATAGATTGTATCGAGTTTCACTGAACTGCAAACTATTATTTTCCTTTGTTGATTAAAAGGTGGAAAAAATTATTCAAATATTTTATAAACGACTGGAAATGTCAGAAGACCAAAATTATTCCTTTCGATAAAATAAACCAAAAACTCTCATGAAGTTTTTTTGGGTTTCATAGTTCACGAAATATGATGAAAAAACTAACAATATTGATGAAAATCCCTTCCAAGGTAAATCGAAATATTTTATAGAAGTAAAAAAATGCATTTAGATAGTGTTAACAAAAAACCATCATAAATTGTTTATCCGAATTCAATGGTACAGGAGATATGACCACAACCCGAAAAATTGAAAAATTTCCCAAATTCTTAGATAATCAAATTATTTTATGCAAGTGAACAATCAAAGTCTTCAGGATTTTTATCTCCTTATTAATTAATACTTAAATGACTGAAAAACTAACAAAACCGAAGAAAATTCGAAATTCCTTGTTACCTATGGAAAAAAAATTTTTTTATTTAAATTGAATTACCTCCTGTTGATTGAATCCAAAAGAAACCGCTTCGATATCTTTTCTAAAATCAATAGTACATTAATTATATTGAGATAAAAATAAAATGTTTTATAGAAAATTCTGATTCCTAAATAAAAAACCAAAAGAGTATGTTACAGTGAACTCATTCGTTTTGATCGTTTCCACTAACAATTCTACAAGAATTATTCTTTGTGTCCATTAGTTCAGGATATATAACCAGATATAACTGTCAAAGTTATAAATTTTCCAAATGCGTGAGCCCGCTCATCATTCTTCCTCGACGTTCTTGAATTCCCATACTTACGCGTAAGCCTACGCATCGTTTTCCCTCGACGTTCATGATTTCTCACACACGCAAGCTCACGCATTTTCTAAATTTGACGTTCCTGATTTCTCAAACACGTAAGCCTTCACATAGTTTTCTTTCAACATTCTTTCCTTATTGTTATTCTTTCCGAATTCAATAGTAGAAAGATATGTTGAAAAACCTAACTAATTGAAAAGAATGCCACATTCTTAGATAATTATGGAATGAACCGAAAAAGAAAGGAAATAGGAAAAAACAATACAATTTGACACTTTTAGCAAATAGAACATTTTTTTTGTGTGGAATTGGTACAGGAGATATTTCTGAAAAACAAACAAAAATAAGGATTATATCTACGAATAACATAGATAAAGTTCTGATATAATTTTTTAATTCAAGAAATATTACTAAAAACCAATTAAATTGAATCATATTAGATACCACAATTCTTCGACATACACTTCGTACCACGTCATTCTTGACTTACCAAACACTACCTACATTCTACTCAATTGTTTCCATGAAATACCATCATGGATTTGTTCTCGAATAATATAGAAGAATGACTGAGAATGCGAAATATAATTTTTTAAAAAACATACCCAAGGAAAAAAGTCGCGGCGGCTACGCCAAATTTTTGTTGGTAGCCTTGCTTACAACATATTCCTCCCATAGAACACTATTTTCATCAAAACGCAGTTTCATTACCACATACTTTTTCCGATCTGTTATTACAGAATATCTTACCAAAGCTTTCCTAGGATCAAATGAAACATTCATTTTAATATCAGAGTAATGTAAAACACTAAATATTCGACCAAAGTTAGTATCAGTTCAGTCTCTTTTCATGAATTATATGGTAGAAGTATGACCGATACTGCAAAGTATAACAAACAATAATGAAAACAAATTATGAATGAATAGATAAAATCGCGGTGGCCTCACTGCCGAATTATTGTTGGCCCCTTCGCTGGCAACATATCTTCCATTGGACACCATCATCGATAAAACATAAAATTATCTATGATCGAATATTACATATGATTTCGAAACCAAAGCAATATTGAACACTTATAATGATACCAATGACAGTTTCAATACAGTTTTTCATAATTATGTAGAAGTATGACCAAAAATGTGGAATATAACAAACAAAATTTTTACAGCTTCTCTAACAACGTATTCCTGCTGATGTGCGCCATCATTATCATCATCGAAATGCGGTTTAATAACTACATCCTTTTTTTTTGGTTTTCACAAATTATTTCAAGTTTTTTTCATAATCGAATAATACAGTTTTTGTTTTATTATATCCTAGATAGATGAGAAAGCGGATTATGAAAAAATTTAATTGAAATAAGCGACGGCGAAACCGCAGCTTTTGAATATATCTACGATTATATCGTCGTTTACACATTCTTGGTAACCACTGATAGTTTCGAGTAGGTTTTTTTATCAAATCATAGATAGATGACTTAGAATGTGGATTATGAAAAATAAAATAAATGAAATGAAAAATCGGGACGGCCAATCATCACAACGCCATTTCATACCACATCATTTTCCTAATTTGTTTTCACAAAATTTCCCACCAAAGTTTTCTTTTGAATTGAAAAATACATTTAGCTTCGAAACTAAATAAATATAAAATTCTAATTATTTGTTTACTACCATTATATCGTCATATACACATTTTTGGTTCCAATGAAGTTTTTTCCGAATTATCTACAAGAAGTATTACAGAAAATGCGGAATATAACAAAAATAATGAAGCAAAAAAATGGCGGCGGTGATACCGCAAGCGGAGCAACATACAAAAACACACAAAATTCACCGATGGCGTTAACTCTGGTTATACGACGATATCACTATAGAAGAGTATACTACGGTCGCCACGGAGAAGCTGTCTGTCTGGATGTGGCATTTCAAATCGATATATCTCCGGAACCTTTCGAAATATCGACTCGAAATTCGGTCATCTGATAGTACTCAAAACATTTTCATGTCATAAAAATATGAAGAAAATCGGAGAACTCTAAGGTGGTTTTTCCGGGTTTTTTCCATTTTCCAAAGACATGTTTCGGTTCGAAATAACATATCTCCCAAACCAATCGACTGAATCCGAATCTGAATGATTCAATATCTAAACATGTTGATAGCTTCGCTACCAAAGTATTCCCCACCTTGTGCGCCATCATCATCATCGAAATGCGGTTTCATAACTACATCCTTTTTTCGGTTTTTACAAAATATTTCATTGAAGTTTTTTTTTTTAGTTCGAATAAACAGGAGATATAATCGGAAAACAGAGAAATATAAAACGTAATTTTTTTACCAAAGAACATCTTCACGATTTTATCGTCATATATACATCTTTGGTGACCAATGATAGTTTCAATTAGGTTCCGTGCGATATAGTTTCTATCATTTTTCAATAGTGATACTTCCGTTTGACAACCAAAATCTAATTGCCGCACGCATTCGGGGCAGGAACTGTATATTCATACCGAATTTCAGCTCGATTGGTCGAACGTTTCGGTAGTTATCGTGGAAGATTAGAGACAGATAGACAGATACACACACATACAGACAGATTTCACTGTCGAAATGATGTCAATCGTGTCGGGGGTCCTCAAAACGGATAATTCCTCGATGTCTCAAATTTTTTTTCGCACGACAACTTTACTTGAACACTGGGGGGGAAAGAGGTGGTCAAGTAAAATGTGAATACAAGTAATAAGAATAAAATATATATAGTTGTGAATATAAGCTGAAATTGATCATTGCATAATATTGATATCAACTTTGTATTTTACTTGACCGGCCCTCCAAATGGTCAAGTAATGAAATCATGCGAAAACAAAACGAGATATCGACGGAATTATCCGTTTTGACGATTGGGGCCATTTCCAGAGTTACGTCTGTTTATGTGTGCATCTGTCTGTAATCTTCCACGGTAACTGCCGAACCGTATGACCAATCGAACTGAAGAGACAGTTTCTGCGTTGAATGCGACCATTATTTTTTGGCTGTCATATGTCAAAGGGAAGTGTCGCAATAAAAAAATGACAGAAACTATATCGCAAAGAACTTGACTTGCAATATGTCATACGAAAGCCATTGAAAAACTGTATCCAGAACAGTCAGAATTATTTCTCCAATGACATCTGTCAAAAGTTGAAAAATGTCAAAATTCGAAACTTTGCCATTCAATTATTCAAAATCTATTCGATGGATTAGAACTAACTGCGGCAGGCAGCAACACAACAAAAGAATCTCACTTGGTCAATTGACCGGTAAATTGACCGTTGAATTGACCGATCAAATTAACTTCGTACAGACCTAAAAATGTTTTATCAATGTTTTATTCCAAAATATCCCCAATCTCCCGAAGCCTGTGCCGGTCAAGTTCTAGGGTTTCGCATAGCTGATTTTTTATCATTCGAGTAGTTAATGAAATGTTCGAATCAATGCAGTAACTCACAGAATTTGTTGAGAAACAGCTGTCGCTTATACAAATGTACATATAACTTGAAAAATAATCTTGGCTAGGCAGATATCCATTGGAAAAATAATCCCGTTAAAAGCTTTTCAAAATAAAATGAGAGTTAAATTGCCATTTGAGTCGTGGAACACTCCCAGTACGCCACTGCGCACAGGTGAACTTCAAATTACTCGGTTGAACTGAATTATCTTCCTTCCTATTGTCTGGAATGAGTTCCTAATTTATTTCAGCAAATGATTAAAAAGATGTGTCAACCTCGCCTATTCTCTTGGAAATGAATGAGATTGCTATTGTTGAATTAGTCAGCCTTTGGAAGACAAGAGTTTCATCATCCTGATAAGCCTCGGGCCAGTTGAGTGAATTGCGATAGAGAATGGGTGGTAGAATAATGGATTCTTCCGCGAAGAATTATAATTTGCTCCGGGCTCATTATTTCGGAAAGAAACGTTTGTTTTCCATTGTTGAACTGACTTCAGGAAAACATAGACGTTTTGGATAAAGTTTGAGGCAAATTCCAATCAACAATTTTTCAATATCAATTCAGTACAGAGTTGGCTGGTATAAAGACATCAATAGTGTATTGGTAGGATATAATTTTTGGTTGAAATGACGTGTTCTGTTGAGTTTCAATGAGCTTGCACAATCTGAACAAAAACGAGAAAGCTAATAAGCTATTCTCTGATATAGACCAATCAATAGAGATTTTATCGTGACAAAAATACTACCAGGAAATCGACTGTGCAATCATACGGAAGAAGTTTCGTAGTTATATCCTGTTGTTTCCTACTCTCAACTGTCATTGCTTGATTTGTTACAAACATTTGAAAGCATTTTTTTTTTTTCGTTTTTGAGTTTTAAATTGAAAACTAATGAAGCAATCTCGATACTCTCAATGAAATTTGGCATAAGCATGACTCGATCGGATTATTAGTAACAAAAAAAAAACCGGAAGAAATCTACGATTTTTTGAAAATTGATAACACCGCCATTTTTCAAGTCTTAAAGCAGGCTCTCCACGACATAGTAGTGATTGATATGTACTTTATGTGTGAAAAATTCATGTGGATTATTAGTGTTGGCATTAATGCAACTTATTGCAGCAGACCTGGATGCGTCATAGGTGCTCCGATTCCAATAATCCTTGAAGATTTTCAGAGTTGAAATATAGTACTACAAAATGACTATTTTCATTTTGCATTGAAATGCTTTGAAATACTTGAGAAATACTTGCAAGCATGATCGAAAACCGGCGAGTACCTAACACCACTACTCAGCCGCTTTCACACACTCGTCCATCTTCGATCATGTTTGCATGTATTTTTCATCTATTTTGAAGCATTCTCACGCGAAATGAGAATCTACGATTTGTAGTACTATACTTCTACTCTCGAAATGTTATTGAAAAATTGGAATCGGACCACCTATGACGCAATGAAGTGCACTGAAAAATTCAGATTGCAATGAGGCCAAAACTAATGATGCGACAACACCTGAGTTTTTCACACATAAAGTACATATGAAGCACTATGTCGTGGAAAGCCTGTACTTCAACATAAAAATTAGCGGAGTTTTGAATTAAAAAAAAAGCTGATTTTTTCCGGGTTTTCTCCGTTACTAATAATCCGATGGAGTCGTGCATTTCGATTCTCTACAATTCGTCATTGAGAATATCGAGAGTGCTTCATTGGTTTCCAAGTTACAAGTCAAAAACGATAAAGAATAAAAAAAATTGCTTTCAAATGTTTATAACAAATTGAGCAATGACAGTTGGGAGTAAGAAACATAACTACGAACCGTCTTTCGTATGATGGCACAGTCGGTTTCCTGGTAGTATTTCTGTCACAGAATCATAAAAGCAGAAAATCTCTATTGATTGGCCTTATATCCCAAAAAAAAATTACTCGATGAGCTACCAGTTGTATTCTGGTTTTGTGCTTTAAAAAAAACTGAAGGATTTTTCGACGCTAATTGTCCGGTTTTCAGAACCTAAGGAAATTAAAATAAATAAATTATTTTTTGTAAATACAAATAACTCAGAAATGATTTTAACTCAATTAATACTGAAAGAAACGTGAGAAAAGAATAAAAATATGGGTGTATATGGGGAAAAATCCAATGTCACCTACAAATTCCTAATGAAATAAACAATTTTTCTGTTGGCTACGCAACTATAGTATTTCAAATATTAATTGCAAAATATAAAAACTCCTTCGGAACCCTTACCGATCACTCCTTTTGATCTGCCATAGGCGGAGATACTTCATTTTATTACTACGTTCTATGTATACAATCTCAATAATAACAATAGGCCTTTATCTCTCACATGAGTAAGTTAACAAGACATGTATAATCGATGGTAAACAACGGGAAAGGAGAACAAACTTAAAGCTAAGAACCAACTTTATGGGAAAACGCCGAGGATCAGATGGTTTCGTGTAACTGGTGTCACATTAAACCCCTGTTATTATTCCTAAGCGCGGAAATAATTGTTTCACACTATATAGCAATGATCGTATGTTAGATATATGTTATATATGTTATATATCACATCAGAGGCAGCAATTACAGTGAACAGAAAGGAAAAAAAATATATAAAAGAAAGACACACAAAAAAATAAAAATAAAAAAAAGAAATATATATAAAGAAAAGAAAAATCATTTTCTAATTTTAGTTACCATAGTTCATTTATAATTTTATCTGCCAGATATTTCTTCAAGTACTTCTTGAATGCAGTTATGGAAAGCTTCTTACTATCCAGAGGTAATGAGCTGTGTACAAGTGATATTCGGTAGGAGAAAGACCGTTTGAAAATTTCTGTTCGGTGAGAAGGAGTGATAGTTCCTGCATATCGTATGTTGATGTTATGGACATTTAGAAATTATATTTTTCTTTCTAGGTAAGGAGGCGTTTTTGTTCCAATTATTCCATGATAGAGGCAAGCGGAGTGAAGCAACCTTCTATTCTTCATATCTAGCCATCCTACGTTTGTAAGCTTATGGAATATATTTCGCCCACGTTGGACTCCATGAATTATTTGCACGACCTGTATTGCCCTAGTGTCCTCATAATCCGAGCAAGGACCATAAACAGTATGTCATAACCCATCCCTCTAGCTAGGTAATATCAACCGACGAGCCTTCAAAAATACACGCGCCAATATCAAGTACTCAAAGCAACGCACGAATGAATCATATTGATCTGGGGTTGAACTCATCAAGATTTAGGAACTACGCCAGAATCGAATAATCAAGATAATTGCACAATTAGCGGCAAGGTCCAATCTCAGTCACGCCGTCCACACAAACAGGATGAACTAGAGATGAATGATTACTAGTTCTTCGAAAATTATACACAAAAACATATTAATTATTGGCCTATGATCTAAATGAAAATCACAAAGAATGGCATTTTGATATAAATACTGGACGAAGAAACATTGAAATCAATACAGTTCTCCGCTTCAGTTCGATATGTAGTACAAGTCAAGTATCCAGTCCAGTCAGTCAAGTGTTACAGTACCAAGAACCAGTATGTATTAGTATCTCGATGGGTGCAAAGTACCGCGAATAGAAAAACTACTGCTAGAAGTTGCTAACGGCCTAGTGGTGACGATAAAATATCCCTTGAGCTTCCCTATACACGACACTCGACATAACTTCAGAGTAATTTGTAAATTACCCATGTCGCTGAATGGAAATTGGTATTCAATTTATATACAGATGTATTATAAATATTTATCTATGGTCTGGAGTTCAAATGAGTGGAGTTTGTATGAGTAGAGTAAGGGTCAACATAAGAAAGTGCACACTTAGAAACCGAGGAGACCTCACGAACCTCAGTTCTATTCTCACCTGTCAGCGACCTCAGCCGCTCGAGTTCGTTGAAAGTTTACAGCCACATTCCATCCAATCAGATGGAAGGGTGTTAGTATCTGCTTCTGACCGCGGATTAACAATCTCTTGAAAAACTAAGAAGGTTATGGGAACGAAAAGAGAAGGGGTTGAAACAAGTATCACAATAATTGGATCTGAAAAGCTAAATAATGTATCGCAAAGGATGGCTTTCACTTTTTGGTTGAGGAATGTTCTGTTGTTATAAATAAGCTTCAAATTCAAGAAAGTTGAGCGACGAAGTTTCTTAACCTGTTTTTTGAATCGCAGATCATCATCAAAGCTGAGACCAAGATTTCAATAGAAGTAATTTTCTCACCATTCACGTTTACTTTAATGCCTCCGTGTATATTTTTTTCGGAGAAAGCCAAAAAACAATATTTTCTGCATTAATTTCTGAGTCGTGATTATTTGAAATCATCACTATATCACTATTTGTTTTGTCATTTGCTTCGTTAACTTCAGATGGAGGAAAAGTTCTCATTGACCTGAGGCCCATCAGCATCTCATATGCTCTCTCGAAATGCTTTGAGAAAGTCCTCTTTGAACGAGTTTACTCAATTGATTACAGCATACTCCCTGAAAAGCAGCCAGGTTTTGAACAAGGACACAGCTGCACAACTGCAATGCTCAGAGTGACATATGATATATTTCGTTCTATTGATGAAAATCAGCTCTGCACTTTGATCCTGCTGGAAGGTTTTTGATACAATCAGTTACAAACGATTACTATCCCTGCTATACTATATCAGACTCTCCATTAGCGCTCTTCGTCTAATAACAACTCATATGGTGTATCGTACACAAGCAGTTATCATAGGCAATGAAATCTCACCACCTTTCCTGGTTGATACAGGCGTATCTCGGGCCTCAATATTGGGACCTCCTCTATTCACGGTGTATACGTCGCAATTCCATAAATAATTATATTTCAGGAGAAACCATCTTCACGCCGACGATACCCAATTATACGCTACATTCGGAGAAGTTGATGCACAATATGCTTGCATAAGAATAAATGGGAATATTCAAACCTTGTACAGAATTTCCTTGAAATACTGTCCGAGATTCAACCCGTTAAAATCTAAAGCTATGTTATTCGGGAAAAAGGCATCACGCAATAGAATGTTTGATAAGATTACACCACAAATTGATGGAAATCCGCTGACATTTAGTGAATGTGAGAAAAATCTTGGAGTTATTTCAGACACGAACATGAGGTTCAATAAACATGTCTCCCGCTCTCTAAACAATGCATTTTTTGGTTGATCTACACTAACAGAAATTTACGCACCAAAAAAAGTTAAACAACCTTATGCGAATCTCTAGTTCTTTCGACATTGAAATACGTTAATTATATTAATAGACCTGCAATTCTAAGCGCTGATAGTCGACGTATTCACCTGATGCAGAATTAGTGAGTTCGTCTACTATGCGAAGGCGACATCAAATATCAACTCAACTTCCAGAGCTTGGTTGGTTGCCTATGGACAATCGCAGAATTCTGCACTGTTGCAACCTCCTCCATAAAATAATAACAACAAAGAAACCTTCCTACTTATACAACAAAATAATATAAAAAAACTGTTGAAGTTTTTTTCTATGGGACCTATTTTCTTGTCTGATTATTACTTTCCAGCTTATTTTTGGGTCTCAACAGGTGAACTAATGTCCATATTATATCAGAAGAACTCTTTCACCAGACCATAAAAGTGGATTTTTTTTTATTCTTCGAAAATATTTTTTGCTTTGTTTTATATTAGTTATTGATATTGCGGTATGTTCTAAATTTTGTTTTTTGTGTCTTATATATTTTCAATTCTCATTTTGCCGTACTTCTGATACTAGGTTATATCGCATAGGTGATCATTTATTTCTTGCATCGTATCATGTTGTTCTTATCAGTATGCCATTTTGTTGGTAATACTGATGTTATACTCAATGCAAGTTCATTTAATATTTCCACAATACAATTGTAGTACATGATAGTTTTAGGAGGAAATAAATGGAAAATTCACTCACCTTATGATATGATCTCTCGAATAACCTGGGGCAGATTGGTAGAACGGGACACTCCTATGAGACCTGGAAAAAATGATGAATTTAAATATATTTATAAGACATAAAACGAAATCATTGATTTAAATTCATCTGGCTCATCTAGTTCGAAGCTCATTTTCCGAGGAGGAATGCTCATTCTTGATGTTTTTCTCGGACTGATAACCTTCCCTAATATGAAATAATTGTCATACCTGCCCTCATACTTCATTCATATGAAATTCATTTCACAGAGTGAAGTGTAAATTTGTGAAACTTCAGAAAAAAAGTCAGTATGTGATATGGAAATAGTATGTTATTCAATTATTAGCTTGGTTGGTTGGTTGAAAGCTGACGAGCCAGAGACAGAGTTGGCACTTAGCTTCCCTTGACACTGCGACCAGCTGGAGTCTATTGTATCACTTTGTCGTCAGTGATTCTTCATTCAAACAGGTTTGTGCCTTCAATTAGGTTAAGTAGCCTGTTGATAAGGTTCTTCGGATTGATGCCTGTTTCCGGGCTGATCCCTCCAAGGGTTCTGTGTCGCCTACTACTTAGGGCGTCACAGTCGAAGATAATATGAGAGGCTGTTTCCTCCTCTTAGCACATAGCCTACACTCCACGGTTTCCCTGCGTACTCGGTGTAAAGGTGTTTTCTTAGGCCGCAGTGTCCAGTCAACAGACCTATTATTATACGTGCCTTCGTTTTGTTCAGATTCAGAAGGTCAGCCGTCAGGGTCCGGTTTGGATGCCCAACCATGACTCTGCTGTGTATTTGCCCGACAGTTTGATCCCAATATTGTTGGTGTCTTCTTGTCTAGCTAGCTGGTCCACTTTTACATTGCCTTCAATGCCTCTATGACCTGGCACCCTCATCAAGGTGACCTTGTTGTGTTTAGCCAGTTCGATGAGGTTCTGGAGGCAGTTGCAGACCAGTTTAGAATTTATCTGTATAGAGTTGAGTGCTTTGATAGCACTTTGACTGTCAGATAGAATGTAGATGTGTTTTTTCCTATAACCACTTTCTAGATTCTTCTGAATGCAAACCATAATAGCATGTGTTTCAGCTTGGAATATCGTGGAGCATTTGCCAAGTGGTATTATGTAATGCCTTCTTGACCTTACCACATGTATTCCTGCTCCCGTTCCTTCAACCGTCTTTGAACCGTCTGTATACCAGACTATGCCCGCAGTTGATTGTGATTCTATACTCGGGGGCCATCCAGATCCGTCAATTCGTGTTTTGAATGGTTTTTTGAATGAGTATAGGGGTTGCATGTATTCTGAAATCATTTCGAGTTCTTCGATGTTGATTACATGAGTGATTCTGGTATGTCCAGTTGTTCAGATTCTCCAGTTTTTTATTTGTTTCAGTCTGTATGCATTCATCCTGGCCTCTCCAATGACATGTAAGTCAAGGGGGTCGAGGTTTAGGATGATTTCCATTGCAGCTGTTGTAGTGAATTATTAGCTTGGTTTTATAAATTAAGTAAAATCAGTTGATACCTGATATTGACGGCTTGCTTGACATAAAAACTTTGTTATGTTTTATCAGAATGGTTCAAGATGTCAAATCTATCAGTGAAACTATGAATAAGATAATGAAAGTCAATCACTGCAGTTCTTAAGAATGAACCCGTCGAGTATTCAATACGGATTATAGGAAGTTAACATATTTCATAACAAACGCATGAAAAGTAATGAATTAACATTTCGGAGGTGCGCGGATTCGATAGAATACGAACGGAATACAAACTTTACGACTATATCAAAGTTGATCAAAAGTGTGCAAAAATCCTCAGAAGCAGGCAAAAACCAATATTACAATTATTTCCATAACAAGTAAGCGTATTGTTGTTATTATTCTTTGATACCTACGTCCTCGAGATCACAAAAGTAGTTGCGTCTGGTCGCTTTGACCCTGCGAAATGTTTGAAATCGTACGAAATTCAGCATTGCCTGATGTCCAAAACCTATTTGGATTCATTGAAGTTTACCGCCCGTAACGTTTTGGTGTCTAATATCAAGTTAACAAAAAGATGGAAAATGAGGAAAAAAAAGCAGGAATTCTATATCCCCTGAAATGAAAAATGAGAGAATGGAAAGGAAAATCAGAGACATGTCAAGCAGTAAGTGAGCATTTCGAAAATTACAATGAAATTACTTGTTTTCGAAATGACAAACCAAGCAATCATTCAGTTTCATTCCGAAAAGAATGAGCCAGATCGATTTTCATTCCAAAAATGGAAGGATACGTAAGCGATTTCAATCCAAATTAGCTTGAATTTTGATAGAAGCAACAAATATAGACGAAGATTTCCTTGTGGATTGGCATTCGTCATCAGGGACAGAGTGGGATTCAGACCTCGACGGAGTACAGGGTGAGATACAAATTGTAGAGCAAATTTTAGTGACCAATCTACACACAACCAGTCTACCAGAACTAGCGTCCACCACCGAAAGTAGCACTCCGCCGCATCAGGTGAGTAACAAACTCAATCCAAGACACGTTAGATAGCACAACCACCACACACCACACTAACACACCCATCAGGTACATCACCATCATGCACACACCGCATCACGTCCGGAAACTCAAATATTCGACATAAAGGGGTTCAAAGCACTCAGAGAATGGGTGCCAATTTGCTAATTGAGGACCGCTCCAAGGGAAGCGGGAAAGGATGGCAAGTGGATAGTAACTCTCGTTCACACAAAAGCGTGCAGGGGATATTTTATCCATGGGCACTCAACCTCTAGGGGGCATGGTGTGTGGCGAATCCAATGTCTGAAAATGAAGTCGGACTATAATCAGCAGATGACCTCGCTACTAGATGGCCAAACTAGCACACATCTAGACTGGAAATAAAACCGCCAAGCTGGATCCAGAATTTGAAAGTCTTCTGACATCATCGAAATCGATAAATATTCCTGCAAAATACACGAGAAATGTTGGGAAAAGGCCTCTTGGCATTGGGAGGTTCCTTATTATTGATTCTGGCAGACTTATATGATAACAACCTCGTGCCAATATCAACGCACAGGTAACATCAACTCAGATGTCAATTGAGCCCAAAAATACAGGAAATAATCCAGAATCATTAGATAGGCAATTCATTTTTGGTTCTGATCTATAAGTGAAAATTATGAAGCAGCAAAAGTCCTAGAGAAAACGACAAAAAATGGATCTAAGAACCATCAACTCCACATCTTCGAATAAATCCCATCATTCAAACTGAATCCTTCTACAAGAGATAGAAAAAAAACTGGATTTCGAGGTCGCTATAAGTGGAGAAAATCCCAAATATCTCAAATTCGGATATGATAATGAATTATATACTTTCTTTTGTCTTCCGTTAGTATCAGAGTTCGGGTTAGCATCAACTACATTTATATTTACGAAACTTCCATGTCATGTTGGTAGTTTGTATCGATGACCTCTTCCTCACGAGCACAATTGATAACGAATGCCACGAAATACTCTTCCAGAATTGTTCACCCAACATTGATCTACGGTCTTATGCTGGAGAAACTTCAGCAAACTGAAAGAAGTGTTCATTCAGCAAAAAAAAAATCATCAGATGCATCACTTTTTCTAAACAACACAGTCATGCAAAAAACTTTTCAAAAACCCAGGTATCCCCACTGTGTACTCAATAGTCATCCTGTCGTGCCTTGTGTTCGTCCACAAGCACTACTCTGAACTTACAAAATGTCGTGAAGTGAACAAATATGTCACTGGACAAGCAAACGATCTATTCATACCCACAGTCAGATTAGCGCAATCCGCTTGCAGCTCTAACATAGTACCACTTAAATTAAATAACCATTCACCTTTATCGTTGAGAATCGAGACAGATATCAATAAGTTTTGACGAAAAATTGAGCAGATCTCAATACAGAACATTTTCTATAATACTGAAGAATTTTTCAACTTCACCTTCGACGAATAATGCCATTGTATATATTATTAAATTTTAATTTGTCTGTTATGTTACTGTGAACTATAGACCTATACTAATAAATATTGTACATCTATATTGATATATTCTGAGGACCTATGTGATATATATATATATATATATATATATATATATATATATATACATGTTATACATGTAAACTGACACCTTCCACATAAATTCTTATTGGTCACGGAAGTATATACAAGATAAAAAAGTGTGATGAAATATATACAACAAATATACATTCATTGAACGTTTAATGTTGCTTCGTTTTTGCATTCGATTCAGATACTGCTCAGTGGCCATGAATAGGGGAAAGTGATGGCCATAATCAGTAATCTTGTGTCCATTAGTGGCAAAAGTCGCCATGTTACGAAACCCCTAGTGCGCGAGTAGATTTCGCACTTGACCGATTTTCACTGTATAACAAACCACGAAGGTATCCTCCAACAATACATTCCAATCATTCTCATCAGAATGATCAATCACCAGAAGCATGAAACTGCTTTCAAAAAGATCTCTGATAATGTCACCAGCTACATTTTCATTTCCATGTACCCACATTTCCAGAGCTTGATAATAAAATGCATGTTCACAGTCTGCGAACACATAAAGAAACTCAGCTCAACTGTCAGCTCGATAGACAGAACCGAGAATTTCAAAGGGCATTCAAAAGCGTGCTAAATGCAGGAATAGCAGGAATATTATCGCAGAGTCGTGTAACTTTTCCGATTGTCGAATCACGAGCGGCACAGAAGCAGAAGTATTGATAAGTAAATTTCAATTTATGTATAAACCGCTTTCAAATGAAGGTCTTTTGTCTCCTGCTGTGTTGAATGGGTGGGAAAGATGTTTGTCGGCTCGGAAGATTTAGAGAGCACGATTGAATGTTTTTGATAAAAGAGGCGCTCTTATGTTCTACCGGTATGACCTCTTTTATTCGAGGATAAGAACGTGACAATTGGAAGAATTTATTCATTTTTGCCAACCTCGGATAAGCAGCAGATAGCGTGGGTGGGTACTTAATCTTATCTGATGAATCTGATTCTCAGAACGCATCGAAAAGATGAACGGGCAATCAGATGTGTCTGGTTATCTCGGTGGGAGTATTTCTCCAATGTTTTGGCTTCACACGGGATGATCATCTGATAGTCCAAGTTCCCAAAACTAGCTGACCTACGTCATGTCAGCAAAGCTGAAATTTCGAATATGAGAAGTGTGCTATGTAGTTGAGAAGGCATGCGTACTTGCGAGCTTGAAAGCGAGGGTTTTCTTTGGGTAGCAGGTACAAAAGGTACTTGGTACGTTGAAGTATAGTAATATTCTGAACCCTTAGAATTTAACGAGTTTGTCGAATGATCTGAGGCGCCAGATTCAAGTTCTGTATTTCAAAAGGGAGCGTGGGATCGAACCCCACCACACCTGGAAGTTTTTATTTTTTCCTACAAAATTGAGAAATTAAGTGTTTGAGAACGAATATTCGTCCCAAAACAAATCATTTCTCATGTCTAAGAGATAACTGCAGAAAACCTTGCCGATCGAGTAACTGGGGCGATAAGAAAAATATTTTAGTGTCTGCCAGAATGTCTTCAGAAGTTTTGTAACCATACCATTGGAGTAACAGCTTGGAATTTCTCTTGAAATTTCGTATTCACAGAGTGGAAAATGATATATTTTAGTGACTCGTTGTAGTTTCAATGCACCAACTCTCGGCAATATTTGTATTTTGGTTGGCAATTAATTTAAAAAATTGCACACTTAAAGTCCACACTGTATATAATCCTGGGAATGTTGGATCGTATATTTGAGAATGAAAAAATACAAATTAAAGGCCATAGGATGGGTTTCAACTATAAACATAATCCAGACATAAATTCTTCGTGCAATTTTTTTCACCAATTTTTTTTTTTTTAGTCGTGACTCTATTGTTCTCAGTGAGGCACATTGTCATAAAGTTGCCTAGTCCAGGCCAAGTAATATGTCACTTCTGGTTGCTTTTTACTTTTTTGCGATTTCACTTCAAAATACGTATTCTACAGAGAAAATGGTGAACCCTTTTCAATAGGTAGGAAGAAGTTGCCTATATTGGACCGACTCCTAACATGGACCAACGCTATTTAACGCATAGCGTCAGTGCTGCTATTCTGGTGTGAAATTGTAGTACTACTCGGAACATCCATGATAACATGGTCAGTCATAATCGAGTGTTCTATAAGAGAGGGTAGTTGAATTTTACATCCCATGTAGTAATAGTTTGCACTTTCCAATCAAGCTATGGTTCGCAAGGGACGGAGGTGGGGGTAGATTCAATAATTTTGCGATATGGATAAACTTAGCAACGTTTTTGTGCAGACATGGCAGGGTAATTTTTGCCGGTTTTTCACAAAAAGCTATATTTCACAAAATTGCGTTGTTTCCAAATTGGACCGTTCATGGGAGCCGATGTTGCACTGGTCCAATTCAAGAAACGATCGGAATTTCATTTTTGTTTTGTTTTAATTTCAGTACGTATGCCTATGTTTTTCCAGATATGAGTATGTCAAATAGACGCAAATATGATGAGTGGTCCAAATAATAATTGGTTTCAGCTGTCAATGCAGTTCGTCAGGAAAATGTTGGAGTTAACAAAGAAATTCAAAGATATGGTGTAGAAGAAACTATGCTGAAACAATATATACAAAACCAAAGAGAAGGCAGCATAGTCATTAGGAGTGAGTGGCACATATTCCTCAATTTGGCCTAACCAGAGAAGATGTGAAAAGACTTGCCATTGATATTACAGAAATGCACGGTATTCCACATTGTTTTCATATTTAAAATTGCTTAGCAAGATAAAATGGACCTACAAGTTTATTCCTCCAGAATGAGAGACTTCAGTGAAGAGAGAGTGGCCGCATTTTTCATGATGTTGGAAGAACTAGTAGGAAAGCATAAAATCGCCGTCACAAAAATATATGATGTAGGCAAAAGTGGCTTCTCTACTGTCCAGAAAAAACACAAAAGGTAGTGTGTCTGAAAGAAAAACATCAGATTGGAGCATCGAGCAATGGTGAGCGGGAAGTAAACACCACTAACTTATATTGGGTAAGCGCTTCGGGCTCGTATATCCCGTCTACTTTTATTTTGAAGCGGAACGATTTGCTCTAGAATTGATGAAGGGAGCCCCAACAGGAAGCGAGGTGACATCATGAGTGAACTCTTCGCACAATGGTTCGCCATTTCAAAAATAAATGTGTTATGTTCAGTAGAAGAGCCAGTTATATAACTTTTGGATGGGCATTCGACCCACAGCCAAAATATAGACCCACTAGTGTTTGCAAGGTACGATGGAATTATTATGGTGCAATTGCTTAGCCATAAAACACACCGTATGCAACCACTTGATGTTGCCTTTTTCCAGCCTCTTGGGATTCACTATGTCCAGGTATGAGAACCATATTTCAGGCCACATTTAGAAAAACATATAACTCAATACGACGTGGTTGCATTACTTGTAGAAGTTAACGGCAGAGCAGCGACCGCGGCATTGCTTCAAAGCTGCTGGCATATGGCTTGCATTCAAAGATCACCATTTTGCTGCTTCAGAAGCGCTTAAAAAAACTGAGGGTAATGCTGCACCAACTCCAATACATGATGATATTGTACCTACACCAAATTGTTGAATATTTTTCCACTTTGCCGCAGCCAATAGCTGGTACCACGGGGCGAAGAAAACAACAAAATGCCGGAATTCTAAGAAGTACTCCTTACAAAGAAAATTTGGAACGGCAGAAGCAGAATTAAAATTGAATTGAAAAAAAATGTGTTTGTTATTAACAGTTACCAGGAGAAACCCAAAAAAATAACAAAATTGGAAAGCGATAAAACAGGAGATTAATTAGAACAACATAAGAAAGAAGCAAAAAAAAGAACAGCGAAATTTAATAGAAATTTGTTTTCAGACAACAGTAAGGCAAATAGATTTACCAAAAAAATAACTTTTTCAGACAGCGATGAGACATCTGAGGAGTTTGGGGAAAGTGGTTCATCGTCTGTTGGTGAAGGTTTCGAAGATGATTTGGTTAGAACCAATTATTTTAAGTATTTTGATCGTAATGAATTGTGAGTAAATCACTACGTCATATTGTATTCACAAAGCAAAAAAATGAATTATTTCTATTATGCTGGTCAAATTGTACAGGAGAAATCCTTAGGAGGTGCCGAATGTATTTTCTGCGAAAGTCTGCTAACTAAACACTGCATTCATCTTTCCGGCTGTACCTGATTTTTCTGTAGTTGATGATTGTGACGTAAAGATGTAACTATCAAACCCACAGAAACGTGGTCAAACAAAATGTTAAGAAGCCAGTAATATATTCGGTATTGAGTTCACCTTTTTTATTCTACTTTCTGTTTTTGGTGACAGAATTGGAAATGCGGATTGTTGGGCGGACCTGGCATGAATTAAACATAATCGAGTTTATCAGAAAGGAACATTTGCAATCAAATTTCATTTTTAATGGAAGTTTGCATATATTTTCTGGTAAATATCATTCAACGTTCTTCGTGGTATTTGCCAGAAAAGTAGTTGTTTTTTGCTTGTGATCTACGAATTGTTTCAATTTATATTGAATTCGTTGTGAAGAAGACTTCAAAGTTCGTTTTTTTCTCATATTACACTTCACATGGCTTTCTTGTTTGGTTTATTTTTGTATTTGGCTTTGTACTTGTAGATACCTGTAAATTATAAGCATCGTTATTTTTCAAGCGACTATTTGTTGTAAGGTCTAATTTAGGAATCACACGGTCCAAATTGATAAACTGATTTCATTGACTGGTTTCAAAGTGAAGATTTTTTGCATGTTAAGGTCGTAAAAAATATCAATAATACCTTGTTTCATTTTCTGGAAAAATTAGTATATTCAAAGACATAAATAAAACCTGAAACTAAACGAAACACGAACCTTTACTCAATAATGTAATGACACACTGATGAATATCTATTATGCTTTTTTTTACTCACATATTTCTCATGGGGTAATTCTATGGGGTAATGTATCTGACTCTGTCAGAGTATTTAGGCTTAAAAAAAAGCCATCCGAATTATTGCTGATGTTGCCTTCAGAGACCATTGTAAACCTTTTTTCCGGAAATTCAAAGTCATGACACTACCTGCCCTTTATATTTTCCACCAAATACTAGAAATTCATAATAGAAATAATTAACTAAGTAAAAATCCAAACTTTCATGAATATAACACTCGCGGTGCTGGGCATCTCAGACCACAGAGATTTGGATTAAATAAATCTGCAAAAAACTCCCTTGATATTGCTCTCTATAATGAATTACCATCCAGTTGCACGATTCTAGACATGCCTTACTTCAACAAAATACTAAAAAGATTTCTTTCAGGAAATGGGTTCTATTTAATTCAGGAATATATGGACACACCTGTCAGTGGTATGCGTAGTTGTAGTAATACCTGAAATAGAAGGAGTACTAGTTTATATGTATATATATATATATATATATAAATATATATATATATAAATATATATAATATATATATATATATATATATATATATATATATATATATATATATATATATATATATATATATATACCGGGTGTCCCAGTATACCTGTTCCAATGGATTATCTCAGCCATTTCAAAAGATAAAAATTTGAAAATTTCATGATCTCCAATTCGTTCGGAGAACCTCCAACTGAGAAAAACAAAAATTTAAAGTCACTTCCGGTTTGACCGGAAGTGACTCTGACTTTTTTATTTCAAATAGCACCCTGTATATTTTTTGCAATTTTTCATTTCTACTCAAAATCATCTATCCAACGATGTATCACACTTTGTATTTTACATTCGATTTGATGGAGAAAGCGTCAATTGAAATTTCAAATTGAAAGAATTGCAGTAGGCTATGATATTTTGTGTCTTCGTCCGTAGCATTTTTTCTTTTAAAGACAGTACGCTTTCTATGAAATGATCCACTTGTTGCCAAATTCAAATCCAAGCGTGTGAAATACATAGCGCTTGGCATTCTTCAGGGTATTTCTCTCTGTATGCACGTAGGGCAGCCAGACGATTATTTTCGCATTTTCCATAAATCAGTATCCTATCCCATTTCTCTTGATTAGTGATGTTATCATCATTTTCACGGTTATTCATTCTTGAATGTTGGTTTCTCTGACACGCACACAACTATTGAGAATTATTAACTGTCAAAGTTATAAACAAATGTATTCAAATGTTTCCATGGCACACTAAGGTTTTCATTCAAGAATTATTGATTCTTCCAGTTCTACTACAATTATAATAATTTGAAATTTGACATTCTCTTCATTATCTCGAATGCAAAATTGTTCATGAATCATCAATTATTATTGAAGTCAAAATCAAGATTACACAAAATACCATAGCCTACTGCAATTCTTTCAATTTGAAATTTCAATTGATGTTTTCTCCATCAAATCAAATGTAAAATACAAAGTGTGATACATCGTTGGAAAGATAATTTTGGGTAGAAATAAAAAATTGCAAAAAATTTACAGGGTGCTATTTGGAATAAAAAAGTCAGAGTCACTTCCGGTCAAACCGGAAGTGACTTTCAATTTTTGTTTTTCTCAGTTGAAGGTTCCTTGAACGAATTGGAGATCATGAAGTTTTCAATCGAAATGGCTGAGATAATCCATTGGAACAGGTATACTGGGACACCCGGTATATATATATATATATATAAAATAATTTTATTTTAATACATAGTATATGCAGTAGAGGATTGATGTCGTATACATAATATATTATTGATTTTATATGAGTTTAGACCTATTACAGGACCTCACAAATGTTCATTTTCCTGGACCTGCTACAAATATACATTGTATCTACGTAGTTGAATAAAACAAAGTTATCTATAGCACGTAACTGATATACAGTATCGGAAAGTATTTATCTTGGGTATGGTGGTTTCATGAGAGCGTGAAGAATAGCTTGCTATATGTTGAGAGAGCATTACAATTTCTCCTCGACTCGCTCGAGGAAGGGATATCGACGTCACGACACAGAGATAGGAAAGCCAGGACGGAGCTCAGGACGTCAGTATCATACCAGCAGCAGTCGGGAGAATGTTTGCGCAGCAATGCAGAAGAATTTTTGACGATAATTTCACATTGGATAATTTGAACAAATTGAACTGAATCATTGATTCAATTTATTCTGTCGGACGACAGGTAGATCAAAATATCTTTGGTGCCGTGGTGGCCGCGAAAACAAAAGAAAATTCCTAAACATAAACAAAAGCAAACGATATTTCTGTAAGAATAAAATCAAAAAACCTATTTCCAACAGGAAAACAATTATTTCTTGAATGGAGAGAAAAAAAATATTTACAAGAAAAGACAAACCAAATTGAATATTTTGTATTTTGTGAATCTTGTACAGAAGTACCCCCAAAGTACCACTTAACGATCTGTACTTTCTCTGCGGTTGTGTAAATAGGTGACATGTTTCAAAAGGTAATAATTGTGACAGTCTTTTGTTTTCGCAACCACGGCTCGGCAAGAATGACTCGCTGTGAGCTGTGTCGCATTGCCACGTGGTCAGTTAATGCGTCGGATGGGGTAACAGGAGGGGCGCACAGTAGTGCGTCTCTCTTGTTTATGTGGTATTATCATATCATTGCGTTCCTTGTTGCTCGTGTAGATTCCTGTCTATACCCCAGATAAATTGTTTCCGATAATGTAGATACCCTTCGAAATGAAATATGTGATTTTGTTCCAATGCTATAGAACATGAAAATCGCTCTTCTCATTGACACCATTATTAATGGCTAAGATGTTTTACAACGGATTTTTCTAAGAAAAAAACATTTAACAGGCCTACCGTTTCAATTAACCGAATCTGACCACCCAATTTTCCGATCACTCCATCCACTATGATGAGATCAAGTCAAACATGATTTGCATCGCTCTCGGTTTGTTTTCAACCCAATCAACATCAAAAAAACGTACTCTGATCTAACCTTGCTGATTCTGTGTTTATAGAGAATACATATCTGCGGATGTGGCTCAATGGAATATCTAATGATCCAACATGTTTATCGTGTGCATTTTCTGATATACGAAGTATTCGAACAAGGAATTGTACCATCATAATAAATCTGGTTTCATCATTACTTTTCATAATTGTTGTTGCGGAATATATGTCGAACAAACGACTTTCTTTATGTTTCATCATATATTTACATGAGTGTATCACATTTCCTCCATTACTTTGAATGGATCCATCACTTCTGTACTTTTAACGCTCGTTATATCGTTACAATCACTGAGCATCAGCTAACGTTCTTTATTGAACGGTTTTCACATTCGTACTCTTTGTGGAAGTTATTTCGGCTCGATGGAAGAGGAAGTGAATGGGATGTTGGAAATATTGTACACAATCTTGGAATAACCTCACGAAAGTATGTAAAACTCATTTTTCGACCAATATAGTTTCGGTTAAGGACCTCTTATAAAAATATAAAATCTGTATACAACTACCAGTGTCGAGTACATTTTCGCTCGAATATATTTTTGTATACTGTTCGAACTCGAGGAAATATAGGTCAAGCACGTTGAATAATTCAATGGAGAACTCCTTCGAATCTCAATTCTGGGATATAACGCAACATGGTCTGTCTATAACACACCCACAAAGACTAGCTGCAAATTAACAGTTCTCGTCGTTTCAACAACATAACACAGTGGACAGATGAATCATGTACAGGGTTTCAGTGCGCGACTGAAATTTGTAAATGGGTTCGTACAAATCACGATTGAAATGAATCAGTGAGAAATGAGTTGAAATACTGAATACGATGTATTTAAAGAGTCGGAAATTTGAAGTCCATTAAAGGAATTCAAATTCAACTGTCAAACTTCAAAAGGAATTCTATCACTATTGAGAGAGTACCCAAAGCAGCAAGAATATCTGCAGCATTATCTTCAAGCAGAGTTATTGACGAGTGTTTTTGAACTAACACAATAGCAGCTTGGGTAAATTTGTTTATGTTTGCTTATAGAACTTTCAATATTCCTCATGATATTCATGAACATAATCAATCTCTTGCTACTTTGATGAAGAAAAATATCAACAACCCATCAAATTCAATCACCTCTTATACGCCATTCAAGAATAATTTCTCATATATCCAAAATTTAACCAAGAGAGTAGTAAGCAAAATTTCAGATGGAGATATTCCTTCGGCCATTCGAATAATGAGCTCAAGTGACACTGTTGCTATCTTTGACTCTTCAGCACTTTTAGAACTGCAATCAAAACACCTCGTTGCTCCTAACCAATGCAATATATCTGCTCCAGACGATGAAGCCCTTCAAGTTACAGAGTCTGATGTAATGAAAACGATTAAATCATTCCGTGTCAGATCTTCTGGTGGATTGGATTCTCTCAGGCCATCTCACATTCAAGACTTGTTGAGCCACAGTTCAGGATTTTCGAAAGATAAGCTTTTATCATCAATAACATCCTTATGTAACTTTATGCTAGCAGGTAAAGTTGATCCAGACATCTGTCCTATTTTGTGTGGAGCTACACTTCGTGCTCTGAAGAAGAAAACTTGTGGAATCTTACCAATCGCAATTGGATTATTTTATCGTCGTTTGGTTGCTAAACTTGGATGCTCAGACGTACGGGATCGACTGGGCAAACGATTTCATCCTGTTCAATTTGGTTTCGGTACACCTGGCGGTTGTGAAGCTGTTAGTCATGCTGCTCGACAATTAATCAATTATCATCCAAAATATTTTTGAAATTAGACTTCAAGAACGCTTTTAATTCGATCCACCGCAACATCTCATCAGACCAAATCAAGAATATGATCCCCAATCTCTTCCACTTTCTCAACCAGTGTTACCAAAATGAAAGTTTTTTTCCTTTCGGTGATAGCCTGATCATGTCTGAAAGAGAAGTTCAACAGGAAGATCCTCTGGGCCCAGCGTTTTTTGTTTAGCAATCGAAAAATCAACCAAATCATTGGATTGTGATTCAAATTGTTGGTATTTGGATGATGGCTCTATCGGAGGAGATATCGATTCAGTACTTGATAGCTTACGCACTGTCATTTCCACTTCCAAGGCTGTAGGTTTGGAATTGAATTTTAATAAATGCGAAATGTTTTCTCTGAGCACTTTGAAACCAGACAAATTGTTGAAGTTCACCTCCCTCGTACCAGGAATCACGTTCCAGGAAAAACACAACTGGATTCTGCCTGGCGCTCCGCTATCTGATGAAGCACTTCCTGTATGCCTCATAGAAAAACAGAAGGCTCTGTCACTCATTGCTTCTGGAATGAGTGATATTCCAACACACATTGCATTTTTCACTCTGAAAAACTGTTTGGCAATTCCAAAGTTAACATATATTATGAGATGCAGCCCGACATGGCACAGTGAAGAGCAACTCCTGGAATTCGATTCTATTTTGCGAAAAACATTGGAAGGGATAACGAATAATCATATGCAAAACAATACTTGGCGTCAAGCAACATTACCTGTCGACAAAGGAGGCTTAGGAATACGCTTGGCTTCCTCTCTTAAACTTATTTGTCATATTTCAGTAGTGTTTCTCAATTAGATTATATGATCCTACCCGATTCATTCTTAAACGTACCCAACCATCTCCTTGTGGAAGGAGAGCAGAAGTGGATTTCCAAAACCAATTCTAAGTTACCTGAACCAATGAAAAAGTTCCAAAAAGCTTGGGATCGCCCACTCATTGAAATGGTTGCTAAGGATTTGCTTGTTTCAGCTATGTCCGCAAAAGAAAAGGCTCGAATCAAAGCAGTTACTTCCCACCATTAAGGAGCTTGGCTCAATGCTTCACCTGCCGCTCCACTTGGGTCTCTTTTAGATAATGAATCTTTCAGAATTTCCATAGGACTACGACTAGGTTCTTCTATTTGTGTCCCTCACAAGTGCAAATGTGGTGCTCTTGTAGATGAGAAAGGAATCCATGGTTTGAGCTGTAAATTCAGCGCAGGACGTCAATCCCGTCATCACGCAGTCCATGATTTACTGAAACGTGCATTAACAACAGCCAATATTCCTTCGATCTTAGAGCCTATAGGTGTCAGCAGAGACGATGGTAACCGCCCCGACGGCATGACACTTATTCCATGGAAGTTCGGAAAACCAGCTGTTTGGGATTTTACCTGCGTTGACACGGTTACCACTTCACATGTAGTTGTCCCGGAGCAGCCGCAGTAAATGGGGAGAAAATTAAAAGTAAAAAATACCAAAATTAACAACAACTTTATATTTTTTTATCCTGTTGCCGTTGAGACTTTTGGAGTATTCGGTGCCAATGCTTCCGAATTCATTGAAGACATAGGAAGACGAATAACAGAAGTGACCAATGATAGGAGAGCAACTTCATTTGTGATCCAAAGAATCAGCGTTGCGATCCAGAGGGGTAATACCGCTTCTGTTTTGGAAACTATTCCTTCATCACGTCAACTGAATGGATTATTTTTAAATCCTCAAAGGACGATTTCTCCTATGGAGAATTCATATAAATCCCCTGGTTCAGTTCTTGATGATGACTTGTCAAAATCAACACGAACTTCCATATCTTCCTGTAATTTTTCATTGAACAGCGTCATCTCCCTTCCACACAGATCCAGTGCCAGAAAAATCATCGTATCAGAGAGCACAGCTCTGTTAGTTATAACACCATCAAGTCTCTAGTACACGGAAATGCCAAAATTCTTGGTCTGAATGGTCTGAAAAATATTGGAAATACCTGTTTCATGAATAGCATTATACAATGTTTATCGAACACCAAATGGTTGCTCGACTATCTGAGAAAAGACGAGTATATGAGGGATATCAACACAAGCATATCAACTATGAAGGGTGCTTTGATGAAACAATTCGCGTTAGTGATAAAAGGTCTTTGGTCGGAAGATTCGTCTGATAAGGTGGTGAATACTGTTTCAATTGGGAGCCAGATACAAAAATTTGCACCTCGTTTCATGGGATACGCTCAAAGGATGCTCAAGAATTCCTCACATATTTAGTGGAAGGTCTTCATGAAGATGTTTACAGAGTGACAGAAAAGCCCAAACCTACCTCGAAAGAAATCGATGAAATATTGAGTGAACATGAGAAGGCACAGGAGTCTTGGTCAAGATATCTTAGAATGGATAATTCGAAAAATGTTGATAATTTTGTTGGTCAACTAAAATCATCGTTGAATTGTATTTCATGCGGATATTGTTTTGTCTCTTTTGACCCCTTCTGGGACCTTCCACATCATATTCCACAGAATACTAGCCAGCTCAGTCTTCCACAATGTTTAGACTCGTTCACCAGGGAAGACATTCTGGACGGCGGAGAAAAACCAACTTGTTGTAATTGTAAGGAAATTATAAAATACACAAAGTCATTATCTATACATACAAGTTCCCCAAAATATTAGTAATTCACTTGGAACGATTCTCGCCGATGGGGAGATTTATTGGAAAACTAAATGCCACCATTGACATTCCTTATGAGAAATTATGCAGGAGATAACGTAACACCGTGTCTTTACAACTTATATGCTGTGTCCAACCATAGTGAGACAATCTATAGCGGACACTACACGGCTTACTGTAGGCACCCTTATGCAGGCACATGGTACAAGTACAATGACTCCAGAGTATCACCGATATCCCCAAAATCCCTTATGAGTGGAGAAGCATTCGTCCTCTTCTATGAGCAAAAGGACACCCAATCACACCTTCAGTTTTTCAGTTTCCCATTTTCATCCACTTGTTGAAATATCTTGTATCTCACTTAAAACATAAATGTGGAAAGAAGGTCTACAAACGACGTTGGGGGATATCGGCGTCGCACAGTGGTTCCGATAGTCAATCTGGGGAGACAAAATTATTTCTCTGACTATTTGTGCAAATATTTGGCAGTATCGGCTTGAATTCGTATCAGAATCATAACGAAATTATGTATTCTCAAAATCGATCAGGATGTTTTTTTTATACTGCACACCCTTTCATTATAGGAATTTCAAATGGACATGTCACTTTCCTTATGGAAATTGGCACCTGATCAGATGTGATGGATGTTCATTTCAAATTATTTCTGAGGGCAAATTTGTGTAATTACGCCACTTAAGATGTATAGAATAACCATTATCAGTTGAATAAATTCATTTCCAATCCAAAATATACGGTTTGTTCAAAATCGTACATATTATTATGTTGAATTGGGAAAAAAATGGAAAGATATATAAATATAATTCCCCGTATAAAGGATATAGTGGACCAAATTGAGTGAAACCTGTTGGCCGCGTAAAAACCAGGTGATATCTTCAGTGGCCGCTCATTGCGATAAATTACCGTAATCCACCATGGATTACTTTATCGTGTTTGAGGTTGAATCTATCAGCAGAACAGTGGAGTGGTGTGTGTCTGGGCAGAGGCAGCCATGTATCCTAAACAACTGCAAGACATTTTTGGTGCAGTAGTCGAATTTGCCATCCACATTCTCAAGCAAATGTGCTTTAAATTTGAACAACAACCAATGAAAGTGTTTAATACTAATCATTCATTATTGAATGGGTTTGAAATAGCGGTCAGATGTTTTAACGAGTTTAAATATTACATTTGAAAAAGGAAGCTTGTAAACTCGACTTTCTGAAAAGTTTGGAGATCAAAATCAAACAAAAAGTCAGAATACTTGCTTATATTAATTTAAATGATTATTATCGGTTGAATTTGTTTTACCGAAGATTAAACAGTAGAAGTGAATGTCTGCTTGGTATTTTGAAGAGATTTTCGAATGATATATCTCGTACATTTTCAAAGATGTAACAAAAGTTCAGGAGGCCATTTTTTGATAAATCCGAACTTATTCCAAATCAGTGATTCACATGAACATTAGTAACAATTAGTGCAGAAAGGAAACTATGATATTCTCATAATTGTAACTAAGAAAAAGTAATCCAATCAATTCTCATTGATTTGAGAGACAATATTTCTATAATTCCATTTTCTGTGACGAATGAAATTTTAATTCGGAAATCGGTTTCTCAGATGTGGAAAACATAAATGCGTTGGGTTGCAAAAGGATCACATTTTATTTTTCAACCCAAGCAAATGCTTTGCATAGTTTACATAATTCATAGAAAAGGGGTTTTCACTAAACGGAAAGATCTTCTGAATATGGAGCCAACATCGTTTTTAAAAAAGGAAAATGTGGGGTACCGTCCGAAAAAGCCCAAAATTTTTAATAAAAGTGAAGTTTTCAGATTTATGGAAGAAGCACCTGATCAAATTTTTTACTTATGTTCTAATAAAAATCGCCACCATTTTTGGGTTGGCCGATTCTAGCAGGCGCGATGAGCAACAATTGAAAAATCTGAAGCAGTATACAGGACGTAGTTTCCGTCGTAACTCGGCTACCATATTGGCCGATTCTGGAGCAAAAATTACTAATATCAAGCGACTCGTAGGCTGGAAATCGACGACTGTCGCCGAGATCCACATTGATTATTCAACAAATCAAAAAAAATATATGTCGAATTAAATATTGGCCACGAACAACTGCCCTTCTGTATTAAGTCAACCTTCATCAAGCCATATGAACAGCTGCTCTTCTGAGTTGAGTCAACCTTCATCAAGCCATGTGAACAACTACTGCCTTTCTGCGTTGAATCAACCTTCATCAAGCCACATAAACATCTGCTCTTCTGATCGACCCATTTGAACAACTATCCTGAGTTAAATCAACCTTCATCAATCCATAATATTAACTGCCCTTCCGCGCTAAGTCAGTGTTCATCAAGCGGTACCATAAGCCACCCATTAAATGAACTTACCGGATCCGCAATCAATTTGCAAAATGTCAATAGTGTTATGTAATTTTTTGTTGTGTCGTTCTTTCTTTCAAGTTTAATTAAAAATAATTGAAAAAATTATAATTTTTTTATTTTTGTTGTTATCTTATATGAAGCTCGTAGGCAAAAATTTCCAAACCTTGCGCAAAGTGCCCTTTCCGCACGCATAAACTCATCCAAACTCCGCTTTGCGTCGTTCGTCTAACAGTATTTTCTTGCGGAAAAGTATACCGGGTGACCCGGAACCAATTTACCCCCCTGTATCTTCGTTGTTATTTTATATGGCTTATTCAAATTCGGTTCTTCGGCTTGATGTTATGAATGTACAATTTAGTGAGTATCAAACCAAATATGACACTTTCGGTTTGACCGGAAGCGCATCCAATTTTTATATTTCAATTGGAAAGTTTATATTTTTTTCCGAATTACGACTCGGTACAAAATTACCTTTCCAATGATATATCACAATCATACTTCCAATTCACAATCTGCTGATATAATTGAGATTTTATGAAAACATACTTTTTGTATTCCCCTCGTAAGGAACATTTTTATGAAGGTATGCTATGGAAGATTGAACAATATCGTGTAAGTAACAATAATTCATGGCCAAACTTTTCACCCAATGAGTTTTATGCAGACTTACTATTTTTACAATTTTAGTTTTTCTTCATTTTTCAACATCAATTCACTCATTTCTTCTGAATGCTAACATAGGAATTCCAATACATATTGAAATACGAAACATGAAAAAACCTCCATATTTTTATTTTATATTTATTTTTTATGAGGATAATTTCCATGCTATACCTACATTTGTATTGAACCTTTCAACTTCATCTCAATTGGCTATCAGGTACATTGAATTTATTCTATAGGTCTGGAATTATTTTTGAAACTGCAAAATCGGACGCAACAAAATATTTATTTCGATAATTTTCCTACGAAATAGTAGACATTTGGAACATGTACAGTTTTCTAACTCAATTCAAAAGAAATTCAACACCTATGACAGACTCAATTCATCTAATTATTCAAAATGTCGCCCGTTAACGGCAATGCATTTTTGTATTTTTTCGGAGCATGCCCGCATAACATTCACAAGTTGAGCCGGAGTAATTTCGTTGATGGCTCTCCTTACCCTGTCTTCAAGTTCCTCGCGATTTTGAGGTTCATTATGAGCATAAACTTCATTCTTTAAATGAGCCCAAATAAAAAAATCCATTGGCGTGAGGTCTGGTGACATTGGTGGCCAACGAACTGGACCATGAGTACCAATCTTCTTTGAAACTTCTAGTAAGATGTCCTCGGACTACGTTCGAATTATGTAGAGATGCTCCATCTTGTTGGAAATGCATAACGCGACGTGTCGGTAAGGGAATGTCTTCGATAACATTTTGGATTTCATCATTTAAAATCTGTAGGTAATGATTGATTTGATATTTGAGTAGGTATCCCGACCTCATATTCGATCAGCCTTAATGATGTATTTGGATCAATTCCCACCGCTGCTAGAACAGTGATCTCCGTATTTTCGCTCACAATTACATGTTCCCCATCATGATTATTCCGTTCTTTTCTGAACTGTGACTCCAATATTGCAAAATAGTTTCTACTACTAGGTTGCGGACGGTTAGGATATCTCTCCTGGTACAGACGCATGGCTGAAAACCCATTTCAGCGGACTTCAGTAGCAATGAGCAACTGTTACATGATTCATTCTTGACTGTGATACTGCGGTATGGCTTTGTATTTGAAAGAAATTCACATTGAAATTGTGGAAAATTCGCAATGTAAATCATTTGATTCCGTAGAAAACTCCAATAAAAAAAATCAAATAAAAAAAATCCATTGGCGTGAGGTCTGGTGACCTTGGTGGCCAACGAACTGGACCATGAGTACCAATCTTCTTTGAAACTTCTAGTAAGATGTCTTCGGACTACGTTCGGATTATGTAGCGATGCTCCATCTTGTTGGAAATGCATAACGCGACGTGTCGCTAAGGGAATGTCTTCAATAAAATGTTGGATTTCATCATTCAAAATTTGTAGGTATTGATTGATTTGATATTCGAATGGACGATACCGGTGTTTTTTTATTGTTCTTGCTAATTCTCTAGGTACCCCGACCTCATATTCGATCAGCCTTAATGATGTATTTGGATCAATTTCAACCGCTGCTAGAACAGTGATCTCCGTATCTTCGCTCACAATAACATGTTTTCCATCATGATTATTCCGTTCTTCCTTGAACTGTGACTCCAATATTGCAAAATAGTTTCTACTACTAGGTTGCGGACGGTTAGGATATCTCTCCTGGTACAGACGCAAGGCTAAGAAACCATTTCAGCGGACTTCAGTAGCAATGAGCAACTGTTTCATGATCCATTCTTGACTGTGATACTGCGGTATGGCTTTGTATTTGAAAGAAATGCACATTGAAATTGTGGAAAATTCGCAATGTAAATCATTTGATTTCGTAGAAAACTCCAATAGAAAACAAAATACTGCAGCGTAAATAGTCTACTTCACGAAACACAGTTGTGGATGGAAATCATACTCATTATAATATTTGAAATGAATATTTATACATTTTGTTATCATATCTATATTTTGGATCGTAACAAGACATACCAAAAATTACATAGGTATGAATGCATTCAAATTCTCTATGACAATACTCAAATTCCCTCTAACTTCTTGTCCCTGTTAACGAACAGCAATTCTATCGTGGGCATTGGGCAGGTCTTCATTCACATCATCTTCCCACCTCCTCTAGTAGTTCAAAGTCAGGATCGCCTGAAGTTTGTGCAATGTTATGGAGCACAATACAGGTAACATGATTTTTGGAACTTTTTTTAATTTCACGCGACCCACGTACTGCAAAATAGGAAACCGGCGTTTTAGTTGTACAAAACAGCGTTTGGTTGTTACTCAATCTTTTTTCAGTAGTTTGTTATAGTTAATCTCACCACCAGAAGCCGGATTCGTAAACGGAGTCATAAGGCATTCTTTACCATACCCATCATCACCAAGTAGCCCAACAGTTGCTTTGTTTCTCAATAATAGTATGACACGTGAATTTTTCCATATTTTTGATTCATGCGCGGATCAGAGCCAGCTCACGTCAACACTAGTGAGCATTTCTCTGACGTCGCAAGTAGCTTGCTCATTCAAAGTAGGTTCTCTTTTACGGTTTATGTACTCATCTCCATACGATTTGGTTTCAGTATCCCTATATTTCAGATCAAGGTCGAAAATTTCCTCTCGGATTCGAGAGGAATTGAAGCTGGCGATCCTCAGGGGGTGTTCTGTCTCCCTCATTATACGCTCTTCACACGTCTGATACACCCAGAAGTGAACATGTGAAGATATCCCTATTTGCTGACGATACGGCTTTGCTTTCCTCTCCAGCCAATCATTCGATGGGTGTCGTTTATTTGCAGAATGCATTGAACGACCTCCAGCAGTGGTACCTGGAGTGGAGAATGAAACTGAATCCTGACAAAACGCAGGCAATTTCAATGGGTCGGAAAAGAAACAACCCGGAGAGAAGAGTGTCTATCTCTGGAAGGGAGCTAGAATGGTCAGAGCAGGTCAAGTACCTGGAAGTTACGGTGGATCGCCAGCTCACCTGGAGACCACACGTATGCCTCAGCCGCCTGGGACAAAACCTGCAGAACCAGCATTCGTGTCCTTGAACGGGCCCAAATGAAGGTTTTGCGGATGATAACGAACGCTCCGTGGTACGTGCGGAACGAGCAGATCCTCGAAGACTTAAATCTGCCTTCCATCAGAAGTATCATTAGAGATCGCAATCAGAAAGTATTTGATTGCGCAATATCCCACCAAATTTCTAAGAAAATCTGCTTGTTGTATCCCCTGACGAACAGGAAAAGCAAACTTCCTCTCAGGAACAAAGTCATGATTTATTAAATGATATTCAGGCCTGTCATTCTGTATGCCTCAGCCACCTGGGGCCAAACCTGCAGAACCAGCATTCGTGTCCTTGAACGGGCCCAAATGAAGGTTCTGCGGATGATAACGAACGCTTCGTGGTACGTGCGGAACGAGCAGATCTTCGAAGACTTAAATCTGCCTTCCATCAGAAGTATCATTAGAGATCGCAATCAGAAAGTATTTGATTGCGCAATATCCCACGAGAACCCCCCCGTTAGAGTAGTCACTGATTACAACATAGACGACCCCTTGCGCTCTAAACGTCCCAGGCGCTCTCTGGAGTGATGGGCTATTTACCAATCCATACTGGGTAGTGAATGCTGCATTCTCTATGAATATATAGCTAGATATATTTTTCAAAATCTAGATATCAAAATTTTTTTCTCGGCCATTTTTGAGGAACACCATCTTTGCAAGGGCTAGTGAATGACTGTTGCCAACTTATTTGTATCCAAAGAGCAAGAGCCTTCAGGCTACACTCGTCTTGAGTGATAGTGATAGAAGATCCCGAGTATCTCTATATGAGTACAGTCAACGGCACTAATTGCTGTTGAAAAACAATTGTTTCTTTGCTATAACTGTTTCGCTTCTATTATTTCATTGTTGGTGGATGGAAACTTCATGCATTGATAAGCTTGGAAAACAATGTTGTCAACAACTGCACCCACAGTTCGAGAAACCGTAGCCTGATCAACACAAAGTCCCTGTCCCTTTTGATAGCCAGGATCTGCAAGATAGCGTAGGCATATTTTCATTTTATGTACGGGTGACAACGCACCTCCTCGAGTTCCTTCAGTTGCACCTAGGAATCTGTCCGCATGTCACAGTACGTCGTCTTCCTCAAAACGCTATAGTTCTTTAAAATAACGAGAAAGTGTAGGTGAACGGGGTTTGTAGTGTTTAACATACCTCACGTTCACAACATCCGTCATTGCTGGAAAAAACAACTCTTCAACAACAACTTGAGCCTGCTACTGACCACACTCTGCGCTGGATATGCTTGTAGAAGGTGAACGTTATGCATACTCATTGCCTTTTCTATGAAATAAAAGAATCAACGTAAAATGATTTCCTTATACTCGAAAAGGAAAAGGTTATAACGCGAGCTAAGTACATCCTTTTTTTATAGAGATGGCTCATGGACGGAGATTACAAAAGTGTATATGAATCGAATATGACTACATGAAAAACTTATGCTTCATGCGGCAGTTAACGTTCGATAGTGAATACAATGCATTTATCGTGATGATATTCAATACATGTATATGAAAATTGTGGCATTGCAGACAATTTTTTGAATTGATGAAAAAAAATATCCTCGAGCAGAGATCGAACCTGCGACTGGATTTCCAGTCCATACTCTAACCATCTGAGCTATCGAGGCCACAGATTCCACTTCATTTCGAGGATTTTGCTTTTCTCTAGAATTTAATGTTAGTTCTCTAGAGAAAAGCGAAATCCTCGAATTGACTGGATTTATGGAAAAAATAAAAATGACAAAATTGTAGAAAATTTACATTTCTACAAAAAAAATTCCCAAACCAAATCGCTGAGATTGGTATTTCTCCAGATATAGAGCATTAACTTTGTCGTAATATGAAAAGTTTGATTCGATAATTCAAGAAAATTTAATATTACTACTACAAAGTTAACGCTTCACATCTCGAAAAATATTAATCCTAGCGATTCGGTTCATAGGTTTTTTTTTGTAGCAAATTGAATTTCCTACGAGTTTATCATTTACAGTTCTTTCCTAAATCCAGTAATTTATGAAGAAACGTAAAAAAAATAAGAATTTTCTACAAAAATCTGATTAAGTGACCCGTACAATCTTACAGGTGCAGAATTCAGCTAAGTCGCAATGAGCACTTTTGTAGAGCATGTTTTCTTGAGTGAATCGCGCTTTGGTAAGATATGATAGCATTAAATGCCGCTGAGCTATAGACATTTGAAAAAAAAAAATCACGTGTATTTAAAAAAAACACCCCAATATGGATGTTCACATAATCAGATGTGGAATCATCTGCGACTGAAAGATAAACTTCAGTCACTATCTTCCATCGTTCAAAATAACCTCTTGTGGGGTATTCATGTTGAGAAGGGAAACATTCCTAATTCAATATTGAATAGCAAGATTTTTCTGTGAATTGAAAAATCCTTGATGAAAATGAAGTTATTTTGCTGAATTTCTAAAAGAAAACAACTACTTTACCTGGCTACAGCCACGCTGGACATTGAACTACATCTGATGGATATTCTGGAAGGACCCTAAACTCAGAAGAAACAATCTGAAATTGAAAATTTGCATTTTCATCCAGATAATCATTTGATTTTCTATTCCAGTCTCATTTAGGAACTCACATATGTGAACGAGGGAAAGAAGGATGTTTTCTAGAGGACAGTATTCACCAGACATTGTAACATTGACGCAAGAGAGGCATCGCATTCACTAAGTCTTCAATACATTTTTGTCGACGAAAATATATTTCAGGATCATCAGGAAGACCGGAAGAAATGGGAAACACATGCATTCTCACTTTGCAAAGATGGAAAAAAGTTGGAAACAATTTTTTTTGAAATAAGTGTTTTTTGACATTAAAACCTGTCATGGGGTATGATAGGTTTTCCTTTCGAGTAAGGGTCCTTTCAATATCCAGCGTGGCTTCAGCAGGGAAAGTAGTTGATTTCGTTTAGACATTCTTTTTTCTTTCTATTCAATATTAAATTGAGAATGGTGATATAGTAAAGTTCAGATTCGATAATGCAGCAGAAGACACCATTCCGAATATAACCTGCAGATGTAGAGTGTTGACAGGCCAGAAGCGTGGCCCAGAACCCAATACCAGTCGGATAAAATATTTCTTTTCGAAAAAACACACTATTGATCGAGGAAATGGTTCTCCACATGATGAGACGACTGCTTTTTTTTCCTTCCTTATTTCATGGGGAACACATTATCAAAAACCAATTCAACCAATGAGGAGGCCTAATTATGTTCGAACAAATAGTTTTGTCATAAACGTTTTCTCCATTGGATTTCTATATATCGGAAAATGTATCTACAAATATGTAGCTCTGAAAAATATTTCTCATCATCCAATTTATTCTTGGCCCTTGACTGTCGAGAACATCACAATCATTTCTCACACAACTTATTCCTTTAGTATTATTGAAATAACCTTCGGGCAATTCTACCACAGCAATATCCGCTACAATGTTAGTAGGTCATGTCAAAAGAAAAATATCATATTCTCTGGAATTCCTTTTTTCCGTGGTTTGTGTACCATACAGTTTCCTGCGGTTTTTGGAGACTGTAGTAGTCCCTTTATTGTTTTGGGTGAGAATCAAGCGGATGAAAATGAAGTTCCTGGTTTTATCCGGATGAACAATGTGATTGTTAAATATATGCTGTTGAGGAAGTTTTTTTAACGTAGAACTATTTTTATTTTATTTTTATTTTACATTGTTTCAAATATTCGCTTACTTTATTGGAGAGAACTATATCGTCTCTTGTGGATATATTTTCGTTTCATTTCGAGTCAAGTGACAAAATCACAAAACAGTTTGATTACAGAAAAAAAAGTCTTTTCTCGGGTCATAAGAAATCAGTTCTGTAGGGAAAAAAGGAGAGAGATAATAGTTTTTCTAGATATCATATAATAGGAGTTTTGAAAGCTCCTCATCCTTTATATACAGGGTTATTCTCGGTTATTCGACACAATATCCATATAATTATTATACGAATTGCAAGAATTTCATCGAATCATCAAGACTTCATTGCCACACTACCAGTAGCAGACTGTATCAGTTTACCGTTATGCCTTCTGGTCTTTGTATTGCCCCTGCGAGAGACTGGTGGAGCTGCTATCGCGTGAATTTACTTGGAAAACTTGTCAATCTGCGTGGACTTTTTGGACGTTTAAGGAGTGCTATCCTCAAGCTGAATCTTCAGAAGTGTCAACAGGAAGGAACTCCGAGCTGTAGTAATGGCAATAGATCTGGATAATTATCTATATGGGAGGCAGTTTCTCTTAAGGAACATTCATGCGTTCTTAAAGTGTCTACTAGGGTTGAAAAACATAGAAGAATGAATAAAAAAGTGGAATCGGTACCATTTTGAGTCAAACATTTCCCAGGTCGACTACATAGTGATATGGATACTTGATCTATAAGACCGTATCCAGAAGTCAACGTATTGAAGGAAACGCAGATATAAGACGGATGAGACTGACAACTAAAGACGAATGGAAAACCGCACTGAGATAGGACCAAGAAACCGATCCAAACATTGGGGACTTTAAGCATTGAAAAGAGGACGGAACCGGCAGACCCTTCTGGAGAAATATTCCGGACAGAGATCCCATCTCGAAACAATTTGGGTACAGTGGAAAATTGTAGAAAAAGGATCACGCAATCAGGGATGAGAGAAAATCAGGGTGACACCCGGGGCAATAAGACTCTGGATCAGGCAGCTGGACCATTTTCTGTTACAGACGTTAGCAACAAATGCATCAATACATCCCTGTTGCCATGAACTATCGCTGCAAATGGGTGGGAGCCTATGCCATTCCAGACGAGGAGGCATCCACAATAGCAATGTCATTGGTAGACAACATGTTCTCAAGATTTGGAGTACCGATGGAGTTACATTCCGACCAGAATTTCGAGTCAAAGTTATTCCAGAAAGATTGCGAGCTAATGAATACCAGCAAGACCAGTACTACTGCGTTCCATCCCCAGTCAGATGGCATGGTTGGAAGATTCAACCAAACTATGGTACTGGGTACTGGGAGAACATCATGAGAAATGGGACATCATTTCTCGTGAACTAAAGAGCACTTGTCATCGATTCAACCAAGCTGAACCCGGCCAACCTCACTTTCGGAAGGGAACTTTGATTGCCCTGTGACTTGGTGTTTGGATCATCAAGCAACCAAGAGGTTGTGATCGTTGGGTGGTCGATATGGTTCTTCAGTCTCTCCGTGCTTTGACCTATGAGGTTTTTAGCACACTACCCTCCATCAATTTAAGACCAGGAATTCCGAAACTCTTTGCGTGTATCGGTTTCCTAGGAGATGAGTTCATGATATACGTGCGTTAATAGAACTCCTTCGAGGAACTTGAGCCTTCTGCAAAAACAATGCTTGGCAGTCGCGAAGCATGTTATCTGTAGTTTCAGCGGAGTTCCCGCAGTAACGGCACTGTTCACTGTCTGATCTATCAATTTTTTTAAAGTAATAAGTACGCCGATGAGCAGCCCCGTTACCAGTTTCAAGTCATACTTGTTCCACTCGAAAAGCTGTTGAGCTTTACTTGGTGATGAGCTCAGGAGCATTTACGCTCGTCTCTGTCCTGGAATCTTATTCCAGTGGGTTTTGATTTGTTTAGCTTCCCAGCACCGAAAATATCCTTTGATATCAGCTCCAGAAAAATCAAATATGGGTTCTGGGTCAGGAAATAGAGTGTTTGTCCCTTCTTCGGCCAGGCTGTCTGCTGTCTCATTGACTTTGATTCTCTCGTGGACAGGTACCCACATATCACTTGTCTTAGGGAGAGTTTACACTCATAAGTGGGTGAGTTGAGTTTGAAACTTTGAGTATTTGCCTTGGCTATCTGATAGTATATAGATTTGGCATCTCCTGGAGCCTCTTGCGAAGCATTCTTGGGCGTGAATTTCTATAGCATGGATTTTTGCTTAAATAATTGTTGGGGCTCTGCCTAGGGATTTTCTAGAGCCATAAACTAGGCCTTTTTACACCTATATCAGTCCTTCTGTCCATCTTGGATCCATAGGTATACCAAAATGATGCAATATTTTCTAGTTTGTTGTGAATATATCAATGGAGTAGAGATAGCTTAAAATTATGCATTATTTCGGAATCCTAGGGGACTCCAACCTTCTGAAATTATTTAGGAATGACTTGCAGAAAAAGTTATCAACTTATATTTGTGCGCCGATTGTTTATTAATTGTTAAAATAATGAGAAACAATTTTTTGAGCTGATATGAAATTCCGAAGCAATTTCACCCAAATTGATGCTATAGGAATTTTGAGGTCGCTGAACAAGAATATGATATTGAAAAAACGATGGCATGGCCAGTCGTAAATATATATATATATATATATATATATATATATATAATATATATATATATATATATATATATATATATATATATATATATATTTATATAACAGTGGGGAATAACGGGGATCTTCAGACAGCACAAGTGCTGAAATATGAAAAACTCTTTAATACTTTGGACCAAGCTTTCGTTTCAATTTCAAACTACTCACATTGCTGTAAAGTATTTCTTTCTATATATGTATTTTTTTCAAATATATATATATATATATATATATATATATATATATATTATATATATATATATATATATATATATATATAATATATATATATTTATATATATATATATATATATATAAATATATATATATATTTCTATATATTTCTATATAAATGTTTTAATATCACATTTTAAACTAGAGCTTTTGATCTTTTAAGCATGGCATAAAAATTCAAATTCATCATTTTTTGAAATTATTATATATTTTGGTTTGTGTATTTTTCGAAATGAAGTTTTTTTAAATTGCACTTTTTTCCATTTGTCATGTTGAGAGTGATCGGTAAAAATTTCAGATGTTCATCTTAAAAATAAAAATGAAATCTACTTTGACGTAATTTCATATACGTACTATTCCTATACATTTTTTTTCACATTTATAAACATGATTTTTCGTTAGCTGCATTTTTCTTTTTACGGTTAAACTTCTGTTGCCTCAATTGATCAATTAGATGAAAAGTTATAACAAATTTAGTGTAAAGCGCACGTGGCTGCGTGCTCCTCCATCGCTGCCTTCAGAGTCGCCGCCTCACATTTCGGTTTGTTAATGAAAAAATTCTGCAGCTTACAGTTTTTACTTCAAAGGAAAATTGTATAGACCTTTTTGATGTGGAATTTCCTATTTTTGGCAGTGGCACCGTTAGTTATTCATTTTATTTTAAATCAATATACAATGTAATTTGGCAACTTATTTGTTAAATAATTCATTAGGCACACACTTCATAGTTGGCACCTTCTCATAGCTTGTCCCCAACATCATCGCTAATGTACAGTAAAAATTTACCACCATCCTCCAACTTTCTGAAGATAAAATTTAATATTACTCCACTAGTAGGTATACGTAGAGCGTCAGGTGAGCACTAAACTTACCTATCAACTGTTCTACCGTGTTCTATCTCTCTCTAAAATTCGAATATGATATTTTTAATCCAATATAAAGTACATAAAAAAATAAACTCATATTTTTATTTCAAATCATGAAAATGGACAATTTACTGAAAAACGTAGTATTTTCGTATTTGATACAATTTACACTTATATTACCAAAAAAAAATTATACTTCGTATACTTTGTTTCAGGTGGTTATATAAAATATATGTTGGTTAGGTGAACTTATTTTTTTGTATAAATGTTATCATAGTTTATTTAACAACGAATTTCATGGATTTTGGAGCAAAATTTGCTTATTTTTTGGTTTTTGGTGAAATTTTATAATAAATCCATTTTTTTTAATGAAATCAATCAGACCATCTTGAAGTACAGACTACAAGCTTCAGAGAGTGCTACTGAAAAATTTCAATATTATATTTCAAACTAGAGTTTTTGGTTTATGAAGCATGGCCTAAGAAATCCAATTTGTAATTTTTCGAAATTATTTAATATTTTGGCAACTATATTTTTTTAAATAAAATTTTAAGATATTTTTCCATCCGTAGGCCTTCTCGAGTGTCATTTTGGGTATAAACTTTGAAATATCCAGATGTTTATCTTGAAAATTTCAAGCGCAATATTTCAGCTGTAAATTGTCATTGATTCATTCAGTTGTCAAAGTACATTATTGTGTTGTGATCCTGAACTGTATTAAATGAACAATAATTGGTTCCGGAAAGTAAATTGCATAAACCCCAGTTTCGTCACAATATTCGGGATATCTGAATAATTTCTCACTCAACGTTAGGAATGTGATGCTATTCTTGGTCATATCAGAGACAACAAAAAGAAATTGTGAAAGGAAAACTAGGGATTCAACTTTATTAATTGTACCTCTGAAAAGTACCAAATGGCCATTGGATATAATTCCAAAAACTCTCACTATATCCCTCGCCCGCTTCAATGTATTCAATGAGATGTTTTCATTTATTCAACTTTATCATAATGTTTGTGGAATAAATACCGTGGTTAGTATGAATCACACTCAATAAAAAAGAAAATAAACACATTGGGAAACTGGATATGTGTAAAATATTCACAAACCATGTAAAACTTCTCAATTCGATGGGAAAAAAGAATACACTGCTAGAGGTTGGGAAAAATTCTCATAAATAATTCAAAGAAGTTTTCCCTAATAGGTGGATTAAAGACCTGGAAGTATTGAATGGCTACCTTAGCATAGGGCTTTTTGAGATCAAAGGTGTTTGATGATATTGTAGATTTGAAAAATAGGATAACAGAATAAATTCACAAAATAAGTCCTCTGGTCATACAAAATGTCATCCAAGAATATAGTCTTGCCCAGTGTCAACAGGTGGGGACGATTCATTTTGAATATTGAATTGAATTATAAAAGAAATCAGAAATAGATCAGACTCTTGCATTCCATTCTACGTAGAGGATTTGGGAGAATATAATTTGATATCAAAATTTGGAGAGCATCAATAGATCAGTTCCAGTCTTCAAAATTCATAATTTCACATGGTATACCCCAACTGAGTTTACAAAACATTAACAAAATTTTACAATTTTAGTCGTCATCATGGATTCCCAATCTAATAACTGATTGATAGAACAAAGTTAATAAATATCAATAAAATTGAAGAAATTGCTTCATTGATGGTTTTTTTTATCAAAATGTCAGATGAATGAATTGAATATTAAATATTTTTGGTTTAATTTGAAAGTTGCGAATGCGTAATATTTTTCGAGAACTAATATGAGAAAGATATATGATTTACTCAACGTCACTTTAGTTAATAAAATATATATTGTCGATACAGCTTTATCGCTTAGAAGCTACACATAAGTGGATAACAAATTGTATCTCGACCAACAAAGTTGATCATATTTCGAAAAATATGAATCATTCTTGTCCAATTATGACGTTATAATTAACCTCAAGCATTAAATCAACGGCTGATAGAAAACCAAATAATTTTTTCTCAATTTTTGAAATAAACGTAATTTTGTGCATGTGGGGTACCCAATGTATTGCATTGAAAGCCAAAAGGTTCATGTAAAATGTATTGAAATACAATCTGGAGTTGCTTTATTCGAGCAGGCGATGTTGGAGAATATCAGTAGGTGATATTTCTGATCATCAGAGAATGGGAACTTAATTGCTATGGTTATGTCACACCTATGAAACATAGTAAATAATCTATGGAAGTTTACTAGTATATTCCCATTTGCATTTTTCAAATTCAAACTCAGTTATTCTGGAGCAATAACAATCACGTTGATTAGTCTTTTGTCAAAAAATAAATGTATCAATAACATTCTAAGGAACTATATCATAAATACTTTTGAGAATGGGACAATATTGGCTGTATGAGCGATGGTTAATTGACCATCTATCCGTATCATTTCAGTTACATAACTAGAACTAGACATAGTCTGATTTATTATTAGATGGAAAAATTATATTTAGCACTATAATGCATCTTGAAGTAACGGGACAGGTGCACGTTGATCCCGATGAATGTCCATTTGCACTGGAATATGTAATATACAAGCAAATGTTTTCACCAAATTGAAGTCATTCAAGTTTATATCTAGTCCAGTTCATAGGGTTTTTTGCTCCCCATAAGGTGGGGTAGAGATGATTTTGATATATGTTTTTCATTCAGATCCGGGCCCCAATGGGAAATCCAGGTTATCGACCTTGCCGGGGTTCGGTGCGGGACGCCATCTTGGATTGAAGGTACCCAAATTTGCTATTTTCCAAATATTTTCTCGAAGGTTGGTTCAATGATGAAGATAAGAAATCAAAAAAGAATCAATTCCGATTTTTTTTGTATTAACACTTTTTTGTGAATCTGTTCAATATCATTATCACATTCTTCCACAAAATCGTTCAACTGCTCGATTTTCTGATTTTGAGAAATCATTTGTATCTATTAATTATTTAATTGTCATTTTGACCCACTTCTAGTTGTCTTATCAACGTTAAAGTTGGCAGATGTTCACAGTTCCTATGACAATGCATTATGCAATTTTTGTTAGAGACAAAAACAAAATAGTGGCATCAAGATGGCGGACGATCTCTGTGATTATGGTCCGATTCTATTCAAAATTGGTATTCGTGGTCGGAGATTATGATTTTTTGTCAAAATTCATAAATTCAAGATGACTGCTCCAAGATGGCGGACGATTTCTGTAATTATGGTCCGATTCGATTCAATATTTCTATTTGGGGGATTTCGAAGTCGAAGATTATGAGATATTTGTTAAAATTCATGAAATCAAAATTCTGACGTCAAGATAGCAAACGATCTCTGTGATTATTGTCCGATTCCATTCCAAATTGGAATGTGGGTGTTTTCGGGGACAGAGAACTTTTTATCAAAATCCGGCGGCTGCAACATGGCATGATTTTTTTATCAAAATCCACGTATTCAAGTTGGCGACGAGTTTTGTGATTATAGCTAGATTCCATTAAAAATTGATGTATGGGGTTTTTGGGGTCGGACAGCATGATGTTTTTGTCAAAATTCTATTATTATTCGATTCCATCCACAATTGGTATGTGGATTTTTTTGGGGTCGGAGATGATAATGTTTAAAAAAAAATTTCATTGAATGACTAAAAAATTTTAATAAAAATGATATAATTTTTTTCAGGACTAGCTTTTATACAAATGCAATAAGAAGAGGAAAATAAATTCTTCAATTGTTCGACCTAGATTATTCTGTCAGTAGCAAATTCAAAATAGGTATTCTTGCGTGGAAAAGTTTTCAATCTGCTACTCACAGAATAACCTAGGTAAAACAATTGAAAATATGTTTTTTTCCTTTTTAGTGAATCTGTATAAAAGCTTGTCTTAAAAATATTTGAATTCCATTCTAATACGAGGTGGATAAGACGGTGCCTTTTTTTTAAATTGCGCTATCCTCAGTAGACCTAATCAACATATATTTTTTTTTGCAATTGAGTTTTTATATTTCATTCTTTTTTGATGGTCCAGGTCAGTTGATGTTAATGCCTTCATCGTCATCTTCGTTGCCAGTGTTATCCTCTAACCTATTTTTCTCACTGAAAATCTGAGCTTTCATCCATGTCATTGCCTCTCTTCGTCATCATTGTCGTTCCCGATTCTTGAAGGATGACAGAATCCGCATACAACGGAGCACCTCAATTCATCTTTCCTTCAGCCACATGCTCCACCGCATCCCTTTCATGACATTCAATGAGGTATCTGAGGCAGGTTTCTCTGATATTGATACTAGAGTAAGCCTATTGGTCCAAGCGCCAAGCCCCAGTTGGATGCCACACCAATTTTGAACTTCGTGGTAGGTGCTAAATGCATGCAGCGACCTCGGTGGTGATGAAGCTAGGTAGAATTTGATTTCCATTGCCGATTTTGCGAAACGTTGGTAGCGGACTTCTTCCAAGGTTTCCTCTTCCATGTTGCCACACAAAGTAACAAGAAAGCGGGCTCCAGCGTCTGCAATGTCGTCTGCTTTGGCATTCTGATCTTCGGGGATGCCAATGACGGCATTGAGTCCTTCGTTTCTTTGGACAAGCGAAGAAAATATTTTCTTTGGTTGAAAAGGGATAATGTCCTGTCACAGCCGCTGGGAGGTTATGAAAACAAGATGTATTCGGATGCTTTATTTCTACAAAACTATTCGTATATTACACTCTTTCAGCAGTTTTGCCTCTCCTGGGTTGGGAAGACAGACTATGGTTTTGGATGATCCTAGTGCTATTAGCAGAACTTAAAGATCGACTTCTTCACCAACGATGAAAACAGCGTCGATTAATAGGCAGCATTGCAGTGAAAGCAGTACGTTCGATTATTTTTGTTGGGTGATTTCGATCATATTGGAGTAGATATATAATTATGTAGAAATTGTGTCCTTCAAGTTAATTGGAAATTTGCTTTAGCGGGAACAGGGACAATGAAAATGGTCCAAATTTGAAAAAAATTTACGACGTTTCGACGTTTACTTATCGTCTTCTTTAGGCCCAAAATACATATGGGCTTGAAATACATATCAAAATAAAACTCATAATGATCAAAACCGATTCACGAACAGTAATGTGTTCAAACAATTCAGTAGAACAATAATGAACTATGCTTCATGAATGAAACAAATAGAGATCTACCATTTTTCCTTTATTCAGACATATATTATATATCTGGTGTTGAGTATCATTGATAATGAGCATTGTTGTTGCTGTTCAGTGCTAAACTGACTTCAAATCGATTGTTTGTGTCGAAATGAAAAACAACGAGGTAGAAAGAACTCTGGAAATTCATAGAAGACAAAACAAAAAACAAGAAACTGAATGAAAATGAAAAGATAAGGGTAGTTTTTTGTTTTTTCTTCTATTTATATCCAAAGTTCTTTCTACCTCGTTGTTTTTCATTTCGACACAAACGATCGATTTGAATTCAGTTTACCAGACAGATACCCAATAGTGAACTGCAACAACAATGCTCATTATCAATGATACTCAACACCAGATGAATTATATATGTCTGAATAACGGAAAAAAGGTAGATCTCTATTTGTTCCATTGTTTTTTAACACATTACTGTTCGTGAATCTGTTTCATTCATTATTGTGTGTCATATTATGGTTATCTTTATAATGAATTTTAATATGTATTGTAAACCCATATGTATTCTTAGCCCTGAAGAAGACAATAAATAAACGTCGAAAACTCGGTAATTTATTGAGATTTGGACCACTTTTATTGTGCCTGTTCCCGCTAAACCAAATCTCCAACTAGATATATAATGGAAAAATGTTTGTGGCATTCAGACGAGAAAATGAGAAATAGAACTGAAAAATAAAAATGTGGATCGGACAGGAATCGAACCTGGGACCTTTCGATTTCTAGTCGAACGCTCTACCGAGTGAGCTACCAGTCCTTGTTTGAAAACCGGCGATTCCCACCTTTAAATTCAGTTCCGTGTTAGTGACGAAGATGATGGGGGTTGATGTGATGAATACAATCACGCATGCACACTTAATGAAATTAAATTGGTCCCACCGCTGGTGTCAATCCATATCGGATTATCGATCAACTTCAAACCGGAAATTTCAGGGTGCATGACTCAAGCCAAGTAAATATGAAATCTGTGGTGGTGGATAGCGTCTGTAATTGAATATCGTGGAAAAATGTTTGTGGCATTCAGACGAGAAAATGAGAAATAGAACTGAAAAATAAAAATGTGGATCGGCCAGGAATCGAACCTGGGACCTTTCGATTTCTAGTCGAACGCTCTACCCAGTGAGCTACCGGAGATTCACCCCTTTAAATTCAGTTCCGTGTTAGTGACGAAGATGATGGGGGTTAATGTGATGAATACAATCACGCATGCACACCTAATGAAATAAAATTGGTCCTACCGCTGGTGTCAATCCACATCGGATTATCGATCAACTTCGAACCGGAAATTTCAGGGTGCATGACTCAAGCCAAGTAAATATGAAATCTGTGGTGGTGGATAGCGTCTGTAATTGAATATCGTGGAAAAATGTTTGTGGCATTCAGACGAGAAAATGAGAAATAGAACTGGGAAATAAAAATGTGGATCGGCCAGGAATCGAACCTGGGACCTTTCGATTTCTAGTCGAACGCTCTACCGAGTGAGCTACCAGTCCTTGTTTGAAAACCGGCGATTCACACCTTCAAATTCAGTTTCGTGTTAGTGACGAAGATGATGGGGGTTAATGTGATGAATATAATCACGCATGCACACCTAATGAAATTAAATTGGTCCTACCGCTGGTGTCAATCCATATCGGATTATCGATCAACTTCGAACCGGAAATTTCAGGGTGCATGACTCAAGCCAAGTGAATATAAAATCTGTGGTGGTGGATAGCGTCTGTAATTGAATATCGTGGAATGATGTTTGTGGCATTCAGACGAGAAAATGAGAAATAGAACTGAAAAATAAAAATGTGGATCGGCCAGGAATCGAACCTGGGACCTTTAGATTTCTAGTCGAACGCTCTACCGAGTGAGCTACCAGTCCTTGTTTGAAAACCGGCGATTCACACCTCTCAATTCAGTTCCGTGTTAGTGACGAAGATGATGGGGGTTAATGTGATGAATACAATCACGCATGCACACCTAATGAAATAAAATTGGTCCTACCGCTGGTGTCAATCCATATCGGATTATCGATCAACTTCGAACCGAAAATTTCAGGGTGCATGACTCGAACCAATTAAATATAAAATCTGTGGTGGTGGATAGCGTCTGTAATTGAATATCGTGGAAAAATGTTTGTGGCATTCAGACGAGAAAATGAGTAATAGAACTGAAAAATAAGAATGTGGATCGGCCAGGAATCGAACCTGGGACCATTTTATTTCTAGTCGAACACTCTACCGAGTGAGCTACCAGTCCTTGTTTGAAAACCTGCGATTCACACCTTTAAATTCAGTTTCGTGTTGGTGACGAAGATGATGGGGGTTAATGTGATGAATACAATCACGCATGCACACCTAATGAAATCAAATTGGTCCTATCGCTAGTGTCAATCCATATCGAATTATCGATCAACTTCGAACCGAAAATTTCAGGGTGCATGACTCAAGACAAGTAAATATAAAATCTGTGGTGGTGGATAGCGTCTGTAATTGAATATCGTGGAATGATGTTTGTGGCATTCAGACGAGAAAATGAGAAATAGAACTGAAAAATAAAAATATGGATCGGCCAGGTATCGAACCTGGGACCTTTCGATTTCTAGTTGAACGCTCTACCGAGTGAGCTACCAGTCCTTGTTTGAAAACCAGCGATTCACACCTTAAAATTCAGTTCCGTGTTAGTAACGAAGATGATGGGGGTTAATGTGATGAATACAATCACGCATGCACACCTAATGAAATTAAATTATGTGTGCGTGCGTGATTGCATTCATCACATTAACCCCCATCATCTTCGTCACTAACACGGAACTGACTTTAAAGGTGTGAATCGCCGATTTTCAAACAAGGACTGGTAGCTCAATCGGTAGAGCGTTCGACTAGAAATCGAAAGGTCCCAGGTTCGATTCCTGGCCGATCCACATTTTTCAGTTCTTTCTCTCTCGTCTGAATGCCTCACATTTTCCTACGATATTCAATACGACACTATCCACCACCACAGTTTTATATTTACTGCTTGAGTCATGCACCGAAATTTCGGTTCGAAGTTGATCGATAATCCGATATGGATTGACACCAGCTGTAGGACTAATTTAATTTCATTAGGTGTGCGTGCGTGATTGTATTCATCACATTAACCCCCATCATCTTTGTCACTAACACGGAACTGAATTTAAAGGTGTGAATCGCCGGTTTTCAAACAAAGACTGGTAGCTCACTCGGTAGAGCGTTCGACTAGAAATCAAAAGGTCCCAGGTTCGATTCCTGGCCGATCCACATTTTTATTTTTCAGTTCTATTTCTCATTTTCTCGTCTGAATGCCACAAACATTTTTCCACGATATTCAATAACAGACGCTATCCACCACCATAGATTTTATATTTACTGGCTTGAGTCATGCACCTGAAATTCCGGTTCGAAGTTGATCAATAATCCGATATGGATTGACACCAGCGGTAGGACAATTAATTTCATTAGGTGTGCATGCGTGATTGATTCATCACATTAACCCATCATCTCGTCACTAACACGGAACTGAATTTAAAGGTGTGAATCGCCGGTTTTCAAACAAGGACTGGTAGCTCACTCGGTAGAGCGTTCGACTAGAAATCGAAATGTCCCAGGTTCGATTCCTGGCCGATCCACATTTTTACTTTTCAGTTCGATTTCTCATTTTCTCGTCTGAATGCCACAAACATTTTTCCACAATATTCAATTACAGACGCTATCCACCACTTCACAGATTGATATAATATTATTTTGGTGATAATATGACTCATTTCGTTATTTCTACGATTATATATACATATATATATATATATATATATATATATATATATATATATATTTATATATATATATATATATATATATATATATATATATATATATATAAATATATGATTCGAATGTCTTCATGAAACCCCATGGTAGATGAATAAATTTGGATATAACTGTTCATACCAATTTTCGGTCGTTATATCTAAATGTATGTATATATATATATATATATATAGTGAATTATTTTCTCGACTGTACTCATATTATTTTGAAGAATTAGCGGGTATTCAGTCTGGTCTTATATGAAGAAAAACTCTTCTTTACTTTTCCAAGCTTTCGACAATTTATTTTGTCTTTATCAAGGCTAAAAAACAAGAATGGTTAAAAATATCAAATATGAAAAATTGGCATGAACTTACATGTAAAATGAGTTAAATTAACGAATATAAATGTATAAAATATATCGACATGATGACTTCAAAAAAATGTCACACTGACAGACATTTGCATTTTTGTGAGTAGTTGATGTTTCTGTGTTAGGATGTACAGGGGATTCTGTATGCATATTTATTAAATAAAAGTTCATTTTGAAAGTAAATACGAGTAGATTTTGCTTAGTTGGTCGATGTCAGATCTCTCATTCATGATATTTACGTCACTATTAATTGCCACCATTTCTTAAAAAAAGTCTTTTTGTCAAATTTTGTTCTTGATATATAATTCTTGTGTCATAATAATTCATTATGTGATCTTGGTTCACTACATGATCAGAGAGTGCACAAGAAAGTTTTTGGAGTCTACAGTAACTTTTATGACCAGTGATTCGTGATTTCAATGTTTGACTCGTTTGTCCAATGTAATTTTAATCACAAGTACTATACTATAAACTGAATTGTTTTTCATCGGTGCACATTCTGCGTCTTTTAATTTTGTATATATTTCATTTATTGGAAGGATATTTTTCTGTGATATTTTAATATTGAATTCACTTTTGAATACATTAATAATTTTAGGAGACAAATTTTTTATGTATGGTATTGATCCGAAAGTAATTATATAACTGGAATTTTGGTACATTTGTATCTATATTGACAGTTTCATTAGAAATTGTATTGAATAATAATGAGATTGAAGAAACAGTTGATATATTCAATAGTTTCAATCCGAACATTCAGTTCACAGAAGATGAAACAGATTATACGATATCCTTTTCAGACACTCTTTTGATAAGAACCGAAAACAATACCATTATATCAGATTGGCAAATCAAATCTACCAATTCCAGAAAATATATAAATTATTTATCTCACCATCCATATAAAACAAAAATCAATTTCATTTCAGGAATGGAGAGTAGTTCACCCATCTCTTTTAGATACAAATTTAAAAAAACTATACGAAATATTGAGAGACAATTCGTATCCTCATAGCCTACTCAATAAATTATTATTCAATACAATTTCTAATGAAATGAAACAAAATGAATTGTCGAAAGCTTAAAGTAAAAAGAGTTTTTCTTCATATAAGACCAGACTGAATACCCGCTAATTCTTAAAAAAAATATATATATATATATATATATATATATATATACAAATATATATATATATATATATATGTATTTGTATATAAACAAAATTCATAATTCTGCTGCTGTAACTCGTTACACACAGACTCACAAATAAGTGTTTATATAAATAATGTAGGTAATCAAGATTGTTTCGAAGATTTTCATCGTGAGATCAACCATTGAGTAATTATTTTGATTGATTGATTGCTTGTATGTGCAATCGTCTTCAGGTGAATACTTACAAGTTTAGGTGTTACTTACCTATTTATATATTTGTCGGAGCAGTGGTGCGTGTAAATCCGCCATGTGCAGTGATGCGTGTGATTTTGCGCCGTGTGTTGGTGCGTGAATTTCCGCACCTCTGCAGTCCGCCAGAGATAGCAATGAGCGGTTTCCAAACGTTCTTGATCTCAACACTTGCTTGACTGAAGGAGTTAGTGCTCTCGATCTAGGCGGCCCTCACTTCTATGTAGAATGCTTGCTTTGTCCCATAGAATGCGATAATGCTCAGTCCAGGCGTGAGTAGCAATTCCTGATTTGGACGTTCCTCCGCATTGGGTTCATTTCTTGTATTCATTCAATCATTACTTGGTAATTGATAATTGTTACTTGATACTTGATAATTGTTGATTGGAGCTGCATAAATCCACTATACTTGCTACATGTCCTTCTTTAACAATTAATGAACATGTACCCGCAATTTCGAGGTTATAACTTTGAAGTGGCAGGTTATAATAGCCAGACGTGTTCGCCCCTTTCAAGAGTATAAGAACTATTATAATTTTTAGGTTAGAACTCAGAAGTGGTGAGTCATGGGACTGCGACGTGGGTGCCACTTTCCAGTAGTGTAAAAGGTTATTATTTAGTTCCACTGGACACTTTATGATGGAAGGAGCTTTGGAGTGGTATATTTACACTTTCTGCCACTTTAAAGTTATATTCTCCAGAAGCCGTCGTATTTACAGGAATATGCTGGGTCGCCATTATTAGAGAAGTTATCGAAATATTCAATAAAGATTTATTTGTCATCAACACTGCATCAAACGTAGTAATTTGCTACGTAAATATTTGTTTCAACTAACCAAGATTGATGAAACAATGTTTGAGGGATTTAAGTACATAATTTCAGAGGCAAGTTATTTCCAAAATTATAATGTTTTCCTCAGATGAAGTGTATTCAGATGGCGCGTGCTCACAATCGAGCTACAACACCCATATTTCACATAAAACTTTTAATCGTTTTAATTTTATTCCGATCAGAAGTATCCAAATTCAATATACTTGCTAACGCGTTTGTATTTTTATATGTTATATATTTTCATAGTTGATCGAGTGTTAGAAATGAATCAGTCGAAATGGAAAAATGAGGAACATTTATCACAAAACTATGTTGCTGCACAGAGATCGAGCTACATAGTATTTACACAAACGCAGTCAGTGGTTTAACGTGTCTAGTGTCGGCCACTCCATATCCACAATGGCCTCTTTGTCTCCCCGATGTAGGAATCTCCGCATTCACATGGAACTTCATAAATTCAGTTCTCACTGATTTCGGTTCTGCTGTCATATTTGGTCTTGGTGAGGAAACTTCGTAAAGTACCGCTGGATTGGAAGCAGATATTGAGCTTGTTTTTGATCCTTCTGATCTTCTCGGAGATACCTCTGATGTACGGAAGGTAGATCACTGTGCTTTGCTGTTGCTCTTTGAATATCTACGATCTCCCGAGTTGTTTCAATACTTCTTCTATGAGTTTCTCGGGGTATTCATTTCGATTAGGGTCTTCTCTGATGTGGTTCAACTCAGCATCTAGTGACTCCGTGTTATTGCATATGTGTTTCGGTGTTTCCACCAATGTTCTTACAATCCCTCTCGTTGCCGACCTCGGATGGTTGGAGCTGTAGTTGAGATACTGTCTCGTAGGTGTTTTCTTTCTATAGACGAAGGGGCGGATGTCGTTACCTGGTATCTCATCATTTACATCAAGGAAAGGTGAGGTACTGTTGGCTTCCATTTCTTTTGTGAACTTTATCGAATGTCTGATGCTGTGAATTAATGATAAACGTGTCATCCACGTACCTCAACCACAGTTTTGGTTCATGTTTCGCCTCCCGTATAGCCTATTCTTCGAACCAGTCCATGTATATGTTGGGAATAATTGGAGAAAGGAAAGATCACATCGGGAGTGCATCGTCTCGGGAGGAGAATCGATCTTTTTCTTAGAAATATGCGTTGGGTAGGCAGCACTGCGGTAATTCCAATATCGCTTCGATCGGAAAGTCAGTCCTTTTGTGGAGCTGGTTATCCCCTCCGAGTTTACTTCTGATGATACTGAGGGATTCTTCTATAGGTACATTGGTATAAATGCTCTACACGTCGAAGCTGACAAATCAATTCTCTGGTTCAAGCTCAACGTTCTTGATGGTGTCTATGAAGTGCATGGAATTCTTAACATATGAACTGATTTTTTCCTTGTGAGGGTTTCAGTATCGGTGGAAGGAATTTCGATAACTTGTGTGTTGGTGAGTTCCGGGAGCTGGTGATCGGTCTCAGTGGCATGTCTGGTTTATGCATTTTCGGAAGCCTGCAGAGATGAGGTGGTTTGGCGACAGATGTGATCGTTCATTGTCTGGAATGAAAGTTTAATATTTCCTCAGAGTGCTGTAGATCTTTCTCTCTATAGTGGGTGTTGGATACTTCTGTAAGAGTTCATGGTTTCCTGTGTGGAGCACCGATTCTATCTTATCATCATATGTTCTGGTGTCCATGTGGCGTTTTTTGTCGGCTGGAAGAATTTTTATATAAGAATCCTTTTGAAGGATTTTGAGGGCCCTCTGTTCTCCAGCACCGATGTTCCTTCAGGGATTTCGCTCCTTCCATCTGAATTCTTCCGCCTAGATAGGATAGGCATATGATGACAAGATAGAGTCGGTATTCCACACAGGAAACCATTCCTGGGCAGGTGTTGGGTGAATCAGACAATGTGCAGTTATGCTCAACTGCGCAGGGTAGAAATAATTGTTCTTACGATTCGTCCTGGCTTGCCTTTCGGGTCTGGCTGCCTGTTCAGTTTCATCGATCGTAGGTGGCACTCACGCTTTGGTTTACCTGCGCAGGTCATATGTACGGTATACGTCTCCGGTATACCAGTACCTACGTATATGACCGGCCTAAAGTAAGCAGTTTGGTTGAAATATTTATTTTGATTTGAGTCAATTTGCATAATCTGTGGGTTTGACATTTCCACTTGGCCACGCCATCGTTTTTTTTTTGTTTCCTTGAGAAGAAGGCAGATATCATGCACATCAATCCGAATGAAATTTGAAGGTGTTATTTAATGATAATGAGAAATATGCATAACTTGCTTAAACGATACTTGAATGTTGAGTAATAATGGCTCTAATTCGAACGAACTGTAACGTAAATAAACTTAACTTGGTTTAACTAATTTATTTAACACTAAATCTACAACTTAATTTATATTACTACGCCATTGAATAGCTCGATCGTATGGGCTCGTTCAGACCGTTCACTCCCTCTTGAGGGCTCTCTATTTATCTCCGATACAGCATTCTCGATGTTTCGAATTCTTCCAGTTGGCGACGGCATGTTCCAATTGTTTCCAATATTGACCGTTGCATTACGCGGAAGAGGGACTGGATGGTTCTCGAATATCTCCGGGGATGATCTCATCGCTGTCGATGGCGACGCGGGAGGCGACAGGTCCGGCCTAGGTTCGTTACATTGCCCCCTTCTTAAAGACATTTCGTCCGAAATTTCATCCTTGTCCAATTGTTTCCAATATTGACCGTTGCCTTGATGTGACGATATCTGCATGACTCCCCATATCTGCACCGTGAAGTTCGATGGAAGTAACACTCCACGGTCTTCATGATCGGTCGTGGAAGAGGGTTACAGCAAACCAAAATCTTGACGCCGCTGGATCTGAATATCGCCTCCAGCATACTTCTTATGACTCTCCAGTCCAACCCATCAATACCACAGGATAATTTTGGAATTGCTAGATCCACCAGATTCTGGTACACCATAGTATCTCTTAGTTTGGTGAGACTCTTCCAGACATCTTCATAAGACGGTTTATCTTGGGAATGCCTCTTGGTGACTAGGTAGTAGATGTTTCTCTGGCCTTTCTTCAACTGTAGCACCCCACCAACTTCTGGATTCTGCTCCCGCAGTGTTTGGAGTTTACCAAATTTCTTGGAGAACACTACGGCGATGCCCTGGACATTCGAAGATCTTCTGCCACACAGTGCGCTAGTGCGTAGTCAGCAGGCACCTCGAAAGGTCTCGTGACTCCTCTCTAGTAACCCCATGTAGAACTTTCTGCCCGTTTGAATACAAGGACATAAACTTCTCGAACGTCATATCATCCTCCGGTGGCTTGAGGGTGCGAACTTGGTCATGGTTTCCAGCGTAAGGGGCCAACCTGTTGAAATGGACGACCCTTGGTTTCCCTCGGGTGGCTTATGGATTCGGTACACAAGGTCGTTTATCCTTTTCACGATCTTATACGGGCCTTCCACGAGTTCCGCAACTTTGGTGATAGTCCACGACGACGTTTGGGGTTGTACAGCCAAACCAGGTCATCAACCTTAAACCCTCCAGCGTCGGCCTTGATGTCATAGGTCTTCTTCATTTTATCGCTGGCACTCTGGATGTTCAACCGGACTCGTTCGTGGATGTCGTCCATTCTCTGCCGAAGTTTGCTGACGTAGTCCTCTCCGCAGTGTCTTGTCCTGGCGGTATCCCAAACTTCAGGTCACAAGGCAGTCGCAGTTCTCGGCCCATTATAATACTAGCAGGAGTTTGACCGGTTGACTCGTGTACTGCGGATCGATAGGCCATCAGGAACAAATGAAGATACTGGTCCCAGTCTCTTTGATGGTCAGAGACAACCTTGGACAAGTGGCGGTTGATCGTCCTGTTCATCCGTTCCACCATTCCATCGGACTGCGGATGTAGGGCCGTGGTTCTTGTCTTGCGGATGTTCAGCAGTAGACATATTTCTTGGAAAGGTTGGATTCGAAATTTCTGCCTTGATCCGAGTGCAGCTCCATTGGAATACCGAATCGACATATCCACTCTTTCACCAAGACGTCGGCGACGGTGATGGCTTCCTGTTTGGGCAGGGCATGTGCTTCCGCCCACTTACTGAAGTAGTCCATTGCCACAAGGATGTATTTATTCCCGTGGTCGGATACGGGAAACGGGCCGGCGATGTCAATGGCGATTCTCTCGAACGGGCTGCCTACGTTGTACTGACGCATCGGGGCCTTGGGTCGTATTCGAGGTCCATTGCTAGCAGCGCATACAGCGCACTTTCTGCACCAGTCCTGGACGTCAGCTTGACAATTGGCCCAGTAAAACCGTTGCCTCACTTTCTGCAGGGTCTTCGTCACTCCCAGATGTCCTCCGGCGACTCCATCATGGTTTTGCCCGCAGGACTTCCTCTCTTCTTTTCCTGGGAAACAATTATTTGGCGTCTGTCTTCCCCACCAATATCGGCCTCCAACACCCGTTTCAGGATCCCATTGTCCAGAATAAGAGAGTTCCATTGTGCCCAATAGGACTTAACAGCCGGCGAGTAACCTGCGACTTCCTGCCATGATGGTCTTCGATTGCTCTTCTTCCAGCTGACGACTAAGCCAAGGTCGGGGTCTCTCTCTTGGTCTTTCTGGATCTTGCTGTCATTCCAGTTGTCATCCATTGCCGCAGTTCTACAAAGTGTTGCTTCTTTCTCTTCTGCTCGTCGGCAATGTGAGCAATCATCTGGACATGGTCTTCGCGACAAGGCATCTGCATTCTTATGGCTAGTTCCGGCTCGATGTTCGATCTCGAAATCGAATTCTTGGAGTCTCTCGATCCAACGTGCTACTTGACCCTCAGGATTTTTGAACTGTAAGAGCCATTTGAGAGCTGCATGGTCAGTTCTCAACAGGAATCTTCTTCCATACACGTACTTGTAGAAGTGTTCCACTCCCTTTACAACAGCTAACAGCTCTCGCCTGGTGACACAGTAATTGCGCTCTGGTTTGCTAAGCGTCTTGCTGAAATAACCAATGACCTTCTCCTGTCCCTCCTGGATCTGAGATAGGACAGCTCCAAGTCCCACGTTGCTGGCGTCCGTATCCAAAATGAATTTCCCTTTGGGTAGGGGATAGCTCAGTATAGGTGCGTTGATCAAAGCTCCTTTCAGCTTCCTGAATGAGTCTTGACATTCTTCGGACCACTGAAACTTTGTTTGGCCTTCCGTGAGCTTGGTCAGTGGTTTAGCGATGTTGGCGAATCCCAGCACATATCGGCGATAGTATGTGCATAAACCAAGGAAACTTCGAAGTTGGTGAATGTCTTTGGGATGGGCCAATCCTTAACAGCTTTGATCTTCTGGTCATCCACTGCTACTCCTTCCCCAGAGACAACGTGGCCGAGGTATCGTACTTCTTTTTGGAACAGATGGCATTTCTTAGGGCTCAGCTTCAATCCGGAGTTCCTCAGTCGCAGGAATACTTCCTCCAAGTTTTTCACGTGGTCCTCAAACGATCTGCCGACCACAATTATGTCGTCGAGATACACTAGACACGTGTTCCATGAGAGTCCCTTCAGTACTGTTTCCATCAATCTTTCGAATGTGGCGGGAGCATTACAGAGCCCGAATGGCATAACGGTGAACTGCCACAATCCTGAGCCGATGGTAAAGCAGTCTTTTCTCGATCTTCCTGAGCCAGTTCTACTTGCCAGTATCCACTCTTCAGATCAAGGGTCGAGAAAATCGTGGAACCAGCCAACGTGTCTAGGGTGTCATCTATTCTCGGGAGAGGGTAACTGTCCTTCTTCGTGACATTATTAAGTTGGCGATAGTCTACACAAAAGCGTGTCGATCCATCCTTTTTCTTCACCAGTACGACTGGAGAGGACCAGGGACTGTCAGATGGTTCGATAACTCCTTCTTTTCCCATATCGCTGACTATTTTGTCAGCCTCTTCCTTCTTGGCAAGAGGAAGTCTTCTTGCTGATTGCCGGATCGGTCGGGCACCCCCAGTATCAATCTTGTGCTGGACCACATTAGTTCGACCTCCTTTTCCTTGTCCGGTATCGAAGATGTCTTGGTACTTCTTAACTAAATCTCTTAGTTTGGGCTGTTGAGCTGGTTTTATGTCTTTGGAAGAGATGGCAACTAATTTTTCTAGTTCTGTGGGCAAGTTGTTGGGTTGGCTAATCGTACCTCGTACGCTCCGGATCACTGAGGAAACTGACGAGCAGTGCCCCAATATTGTTCCTTTCTTCAAGGTCACTGGAAAATAATTGACATTCATGACCCTTACGGGCACAAATTTGTCAGCACGCAACAAGGTCTTCCCTAGTGCAATCCCTCGTCCAATTTTCTCATCGTGAAGTTTGGGCTCGAACATCACCACGTTTCCACTGCTCGTACTCCCGCCCAGGCGAGCCTCCAGAATGGTTTCAGCCCTCTCAGGTACGCTTACATCTTCAGCCAACAACACACGGATCAACCCCTCACTTCTCCCATGAAGCACCAGCTCTTCTCCGTTGACACGTAGGACGCCGTCTTTGAAATCCAATTCAAACCCTCTGGAATTCATGATGTCCATTCCGATGATTGCATCGTCTTCGATGTCCGCTACAAGTGCCTGATGTTTCACTTTAGTGCTGCCCAAAATTATTTCAATCGGTAGCTCGCCATATACAGTAGCTGGCTCCCTGTTGCTGTGCGTAGCTTCAAGTTGTCGGTTCAATCCGTTCCGGTGTTCTGGTAAAGGAAGGCCTGAGAATTGTCCTGGTCGCTCCTGTATCTAGCAGCATGGTGCAAGGCTCGTTATTGATGAGACCGTCTACGAAGACACCTTTGTTCTGTCGTTGAAGGATAGCGACATATGCGTTGTTAACCGGGTCTTGCCGGACACATGCCGACGATTGCCCCTTCTCGTCGACCTTTTTAGTTTTCCTGCATTGGAGTCGATGAATGTTGGACATTTGCTACGCACATGTCCAATTTTCCTAATTCCGGCATCTTATCTGTCTTTTCTCAGGCAACACTTCCGTCATCACTTTTCTTATGGCAGCTTCAAGTTAGCAGGCTCCTGTGAGTCTTCCTCAATCGTTTGAACTTTACTTTGGCTTTTGCAGCATTGTTTTGCTGCTTCGAATTCAAAGCGCGTGCCAGTGCGTCTACGAGATGTGTTGGACGAGCTAATATCAACGCTTGTCTGGTTTCTTGGTCACGGAGTCCATCCAGGAATGCTTGAACCGCTAATCGCTCCATTACATTTTCCGGTGTGGCTGGATATGCGAGACGAACCAAGCGTGCAATGTCAGCTTCGAATTCTTGTAAGTATTCGCCCGATTTCTGGCAGCGATTTTTCAGTTGGGAGTGGTATACGTGTTCCAAATGAGCGTGGCCATATCGTAATTCTAGATGTTTAATCAGCTGATCATAGTCCTCCTGTTCTTGGGCGGTGAGAGTTTGTAGAATATTTGTCGCTTCTCCACGTAATGCAAGTGTCAGTGCTACAGCTCTTTCCCCTGCATTCCATCCGTTTGCTTGGCCGCTGCTTCAAGCTGCCGGCGGTAATTTTCCCATGGAGTTTTCCGTCGAATTGAGGCGGCTTCATGGAAAGCTTCCTATTTCAGAAATGACCTTGACATCTTGTATACCCTCTTGAACTTTATCCAAGTTCAAACTCAAGTCCAGCGTTGCATTTTTGTTAACCATCTCTGTGGAGGGCGCACTATCAATTCGTTTTCCAGCTTACTGATCGTTTCCTTCATCTTGTCCATCTCTGCCTCGACGGTTCCTATTCTTTTTCTAGACGATTCGCCACACCACAGAGTTGTTTTTTAGGCCTTCTGTGTTTTCTAGGAGCTTATCTTCCAGGCTTCTTGAATTTTCTTGAAGCTTCTCTTCCAGATTTATAGAATTTTCTTGAAGCTTCTCTTCCAGGCTTCTTGAATTTTCTTGAAGCTTCTCTTCCAGATTTATAGAATTTTCTTGAAGCTTCTCTTCCAGATTTCTAGCATTTTGTTGCAGTTCTTCTTTCACGGATTTGGTAGTTTCTTCGAGTTTATTCATTACCAAACTTACATCACCTCCGGGAACTTCTAATAAAAATGTTTCAGGGTCCTCACCTTCTTGTATAAGTCCTTCTGCAAGTCTTTCCTGGAGTACTTGCTTTTTACCCGTTGTTTCCAGTTCCCTTTCCTCCAATTCCTGTTTCAATTCCGCTACCTTCAAGTCCGCAAGGCGCACTTTTCTTGAACACATTTTGTCTTTGACGAGGTATCAGTCTGTTTCACACGAAAAAGTTTATCAGTTTGTTAAAAATTCACTTCGCGAATTCTTTTCCACGGGCCACCAGTCTATTGTCTGTTTCACGCGAAGAGTGTATCAGTTTATATTCCCACGCACAATTGTCCACTTCGCGAAAACCGGGCCACTGTCTATTTTCTGTTTCACGCGAACAGTGTATCAGTTTATATTCCCACGCACAATTGTCCACTTCGCGAAAACCGGGCCACTGTCTATTTTTGGGCGTACAAAAAGGTCTATCAATTTATTTTTCTGACTATCCACTCCACGATCACTTGTTTATTTTCAAAATCCCACTTCCGACACCAATTGTAACGTAAATAAACTTAACTTGGTTTAACTAATTTATTTAACACTAAATCTACAACTTAATTTATATTACTACGCCATTGAATAGCTCGATCGTATGGGCTCGTTCAGACCGTTCACTCCCTCTTGAGGGCTCTCTATTTATCTCCGATACAGCATTCTCGATGTTTCGAATTCTTCCAGTTGGCGACGGCATGTTCCAATTGTTTCCAATATTGACCGTTGCATTACGCGGAAGAGGGACTGGATGGTTCTCGAATATCTCCGGGGATGATCTCATCGCTGTCGATGGCGACGCGGGAGGCGACAGGTCCGGCCTAGGTTCGTTACAGAACGATAATTTTTTTTTGAAAAACCACATCACTTGGAAGTCATTAATATGGCCCTCCACACAAGTATATACACACTCACCAAAGGTAAAAAGTTTCCATCAAGGAAGTTCTTATAAAAAAAGTTCAAGCAACATTATGAGATTCAGGAATTCAGGCACTCTGAGATCATTTTCCAATTTACTTGCTGGAATGACGATGAAAAAATGTTTCCCTATTGTCATAAGAAATAATTGATTTCACAACTCTCTCAAACGATAGTTTACTCTAGATTTAAGAACGAAAAATAATTCTCACACCAATTTCCATAATAATTTATTAAACACCCCAAAATATTGTGTGTACACCTATTCTTTCTATTAGCATAATCCGCCTGGAATACATATTTTCATTCTGTCCAGTTTTACTCAGTTTTTGTATATTTAACATGCTCAGAGAATGCTTCAAATCGGTGATATTTGACATTTCATTCGATGGCATGGAGTTTGATAGCAAGTAGAGTCAACACAATTACATCAAATGCAGAAATATGCATTCATTCAAATTGACGATTGGCTTTCAAGTATAATTTCTCAATTGGGTTATACTAAATATATTTGAAAGCTAGGTAATGTGAGAAGAGGTTCCTGATTTTCTACAACAGATTATGGGATAATGCAGATAAATTTCAAATCGGCAAAATAATTCTCTAGATTAATTTGAAACTTTGATTACGAATATTTTGAGATCTGGACACTGGTTTCAATAGAAGAAATTACAGTTTTCCAGCTTGCAATTTCTTATTATTAAAAACAATATAATTTCCTTTGAATATTTTGGTTGCCTCAATTATTTCCCATATTTCGATTTGTCTCAATTGATTGTTTTACATCAGTTTATTCAATATTATTATACATATTTCGATTACCATTTGTAGATTCGCATGTAATGCGCATATGTTCTGGCACACATGCCAGACGTCTAGATTATGTATCATTGAATCTGTCCGCTGAACAAAACGAAAAACATGTCTCATGATTCATTATAAATAGCTTTACACACCCTGTTGAGTTTCCGGTATTCGTTGGAAACAAAATGAAATTATGCCATTCATTGATAATGAGTCTGATCACTTCAGTGTGTTTCAATGAACGAAGATTAGAACAGTCTATAATCCTCAAGAAGTTTTGCTTGGAGTATATTGAATGGAATTTATACCGGGTGACTATAAAGTATGATACGTCAGAATCTCCTGAAATAGTTTTGCGGGTAGGTGTTCGGAAGGACTAGGCACAGGTATAAGGGAGTTTCTAGGCATCGATAGAATTTGCTGAAATTTCAGTATGTCACACCTAAGGTATATAATATCAATTCTACGCGACCACGATAGCAATTCCATCAGTTGATACAGGGTGCAATCGAAACATTATATTTCTTGTCATGTAATAAGCTATTTAAATATAATAACGTGTAATGCGATTATCAAGATCATTATGCAACATTGACATCTATGAGATAATGCCTTTGTGCCACTATATTAAAAATTTCAATCCACCTTCATTTGGGGGTAGTGTGTAATTGGAAATTTCCTAATAACTCTGCTGACCGGGGATTTCCAGCTAAGATAATGTAGATTGCACAAAACATATTTTTTGTGCCACCATACAATTTCAAATCAGTCCCCACACAAGCGTAGTTTATATTTGCTATTTTTCGAGAAACTTTGTTGACCGATGGTGTCCGGTGAATATATTTCATTGAAATGGTAAAAAATTATTGCATAAAACATATTATCAGTTCCTTCATGGGGGCAGTTTGTACTTGAGATTTTTGGAAATACTTTGCGTCGATGAAAATATTCAATTGATACGCTGGAATATGATGGCACAAAATATATTATTCATGACACTATAGGGAAAATTTATATCAGCTACTTTGTAAGGGTACTTAACACTCTTGTTATTTTTCGAGAAACTGCGTCGAGGAAACAATTATTAGAGAATAAACCTTACAATAAACAATTCAATCTCATGATTATTACACTTCAAAATACTTATTCCAATATACACATCCAATTAAGTAATTTTGGCAGAATCCGCATCGAAAATGAAATATATATCAAAATTGACAGGTACAATTTCAATTTCATCAATATTCAAAAAATATATGAATGAAATGCAACTCAAATAGACAATGGTCAATCTCGACGACGATAGTCATATTTATGAGGGGATAAATTAAATTTTTTTCTATGGTGCAATCATATTCCAGCGTTCCATTCCATTTCTTTGAAAAATTGTAAGTATGAACCACCCTTATGAGGGGGTTGATTTGTATTTTTTCTATAACCGCGCAAAAATTTGTTTTGTGCAATCATTTTCTACCATTCCAATGAAATAGCTTTACCAAATACTGCTGATCAGTAAAGCTTTTCAAAGAATCATCCCATATTACTGTTATTAAGAGGAAGCTGGTTTTGATCCATTTCTATCCCATCGAGGATTGCCTCAATAGTCTGGTTTCCGAAATAAAAGCAAGTTTCTATGAAAATCGTATTATTTTGCCATATTTTGTATTAAATGTCATGGAATACGTCATTACGAAAATTCGAGAATTAGTGCATCAATAATGAAAAGTTTGCGCGTTCATTACCAAGAATTGAATCAGAAAAGAATCAAAATGGAAGGCAATAACTATTCGAACGAAGTTCTGATGAAATTGTTCATCTTCATGGTCAAGGAACATAATTTAAAAGGAACTTCGATTGTCTTTCAGGATATTCGATAATATACAGGGTGTTCCATTGAAAAAAACAATTTTTGTGTCTATCGGAAAGATAACAAATTTTGAACGACCCAGTATAATGGAAAACGAATACCCTTAGACATAACTAATGCACAGAAAATTGTTAAACTCCACCCAAAATTTCAGCTTTGTACGAGTCCAAATACCGGAGTATTAGACATTTCATTGAAGCTGTTTTTCTCAAAAAATAAGGAAACCAATGAATTTTTTGGAAGAAAACCGCGTGAGATAGGTATTGGGAAGTATCATACCAAAATTATTGTAAAGCAATAGCAAAGCGAAAAATTCAATAATAAACAGAGTGGTGCCTTTCAAAATATAAAAGTTGTTGCTACTTTTCACTATGAGCGGCAACGCTGCAGCTCTGAAAATATTTCAGATAGATAGAGCAGAACTATTAGTTACCCAAGAAACAAAATTTTCAAATTTATCCTTTGTTCCGTTCTCGAGAAACGTCTAATAGGCCATCGAGTTTGGGACGCCCTGTATATATGAATGGTGGTGTTATAATCGTGCCAGCTATGACGTCATATATTTTTTTTCAAATATCATATTTGATAGTATCATTTGAAGATATTTTTCACGTCATTTTTTTTTTCATTTTCCCCTACGAAATTGAAAAATAATTTGTTTTGAGACGCCCAAAACAAATAATTCCTCAATTTAGAAGGAAAAACAAAAAATAATTGTCTGTCAGGTGCCTGTGTGACAAGCGTCTAGTCCTTGCTCATATGAACGAGTCTGTGTCCTTATATTATGCATATTTGAGAGATTATAGTGTTGATATAAGCATTGTTTCAAATGTTTGTCGTTGCGAAGTAAATTTAATGCTTTATTATTTTTATCTGAAAGCCGAAACTTAATGAATAGATACGATGATATTCGAATAAGAATTATTTAGAAACGTTTTAGATAAAAATTAAGTACAGACTTATATACAATCGTTTCAATATTGTCGGCCGACTGTTTCTTTTCCTACCGAGTGTCGGCCGTTATTAATAAACACAAAAGTATGCTGTCCACATCTGAAGTTGTTCAGTCAAATAAAAAATGGCGTCTACTGACATTCTGGTAGCTCCTGGTGTTTGTGATACATATTAAATTATAATTTTTTTTAAAACAAAACAACAAAAAAACGACAATGCTGGAAAAAACATTATTTCATCTGTAGTCGTAGAAAATTATTTTGATGAACGTGCAATTTCGTCAATTTTTTTTACGATCCCTTCACTCTTTACAAGAAATATTTCACAGTGCAGAAACTTGTCTTGAACTTTCTATAAGATCCAACGTATTTTCAGTTGTCCACATTTTGCAACGTGACTTGTTGATTTTAAAATAACTATGTACATATCAGTGAAAACTAACCTCATGTAAAATATTGTCGATCCCGTTAAAGAGCTGAAACAATGTATCCAGTCCTAAACCTGGTACATACCTTCCGATATTTCCCATTTAAAATCGACAATGTTTCCACCGATTGAATCCAGATCTGTACTTAGTGACTCTCTGTGACTGGGAGGGCCTTCTGACCAGACCAGTCGTCAATTTTTCCACCGATTGACAGGAATTTCAATTATGTTCTACTATGATTTTGGCGGAGCTCTATGTGCTGAACTCTCTGCAGGCCCGTACTGAGATACTTTTGGGGATCGGGAAACTGTTTCCCGAGGGTCCATGCGATTTTTTACAAACATGGATTTTTTTTGAAATATTTTCAGAAGTTTGTATTTGATGTGCTGTGTTGATGTGTGAGGGTCCGATTCTATTTGTAATTGTTATGTGAGAGTTTTTGGTATCGGAGATCATTATTTTGTTGAAAAAAACCAGGAATTGAAGATGGCGGCTCCGATATGGCTGACGTGTCTTCTATCATTGATGGTCCAAATCCCTTCAAAATTGCTATCTGGAGATTTATGGGATCGCAGATTATGATTTCTTTTGTAAAAATTTGGGATGGAGGATCTGATATGGCGGACGGGATTTTTTATTCATTATCCGATTTCAATGAAAATTGGAATTTATGCGTTTTTAGGGTCGTAAATCATGATTTCTCAAAATTCGGTCAAGAGACAGCTTCAAAATATTCGATATTATATTAATGAAGTTTTCATTTTTAAGTGCACTAGCGGGCGAGTCGTATTTATACTACCACACAGTTTATTCAATGCCACACGCCACACCCATAGATGATACGGGCAAATCATTGCGTTTGATATAATTTTCATTGCTGTTCTGTATTCAATTCGACGCGATTAACCCAAAAATACAAAAACTTTTTTTTTATTTGGACCAAATTGTTATTCAGAATTCTAATAAAAAAGAAACCCTAAGTGCTCCAAGTCCCCCATTTCTGAAAGTTTTGAACGCGAATATCAGAAATGAAATGCTTAGTCCCTTTGACTGGGAGCATTTTTCAAGAGGGGTTTTTAGAGCCTGAAGCACTTCGCGGCTCGGCTCAGCTCTATACAGGTAAAAAAGAGCATACCATAAATGACAATTGAAGTGATGAAAAAAAACGTCAACTTTAAGGCTTTTTGAAAAACAAAAATGGTGGATACAGCTTTTTATGAACCCCATTTTGCTTCCCGATAATTTTTACAATTCAATTACCACATTTACCTTTGATAAAAAAAAATCCAATAAAACCCTTTCCCCTGACCTTTACAATTTGAGTGAAAATATAAAAACCCAAAGGAGAGGAGAGAGGGAGAGGAGAGAGGAGAGAGGGAGAGGGGGAGAGGAGAGAGGAGAGAGGAGAGGGAGAGGGGGAGAGGGGGAGAGAGGAGAGGGAGAGGGGGAGAGAGGGAGAGAGGAGAGAGGAGAGAGGAGAGAGGGAGAGAGGGAGAGGGAGAGAGGGAGAGAGGAGAGGGGAGAGGAGGGAGAGAGGGGGGGGAGGAGGGAGAGAGGAGAGGAAAAAGGGGGAGAGAGGAGAGGGAGAGGAAAGGAGGGGGAGAGGGAGAGAGGGAGGAGGAGAGGGAGAGAGGGAGAGGGGAGAGGGGGAGAGAGGGGAGAGAGGGAGAGAGGAGAGAGGAGAGGGGGAGAGGGGGAGGGGAGGAGGGGGGAGAGGAGAGAGGAGAGAGGAGAGAGGGAGAGAGGGAGAGAGGGGAGGGGAGGAGGGGAGAGGGGGAGGGGGAGAGAGGGAGAGGGAGAGGGGGAGAGGGGGAGGAGAGAGGGAGAGGAGAGAGGGAGAGAGGAGAGGGAGAGGGAGAGAGGAGAGAGGAGAGAGGAGAGAGGAGAGGGGAGAGGGAGAGAGGAGAGAGGGAGAGAGGAGAGGGAGAGGAGAGAGGGGGAGAGGGAGAGAGGGGAGAGGGAGAGGGAGAGAGGGAGAGAGGGAGAGGGAGAGGGGGAGAGAGGGAGAGGGGGAGAGAGGGAGAGAGGAAGAGAGGGAGAGAGGAAGAGAGGAAGAGAGGAAGAGAGGAAGAGAGGAAGAGAGGAAGAGAGGAAGAGAGGAAGAGAGGAAGAGAGGAAGAGAGGAAGAGAGGAAGAGAGGAAGAGAGGGAGAGAGGGAGAGAGGGAGAGAGGGAGAGAGGGAGAGAGGGAGAGAGGGAGAGAGGGAGAGAGGGAGAGAGGGAGAGAGGGAGAGACGCGGAGAGGGAGAGGGAGAGAGAGAGCAAAAAAGTCGCATGGAGTGAACATAACGTTTTTTTTTACGTGATGATAAATCTCCATATAGAATTACATTCGGAGTTGAAGAAAAAGCGTAGGGGAGTTCGTTCCTGACAACGGTCCCCCGACCGCACATGATTTTTTTCCCGTATTTATTTCAATGTGTTTTTATCCCTGTACTCCAAAATGGACAGATCGTAACTTTATTCCAAGATTTTTGAAATAAAAAATTCTACATGACTTTGAATTCATATGGAGTGAAGCAGGAAAATTATCTGAACATAATGATTCAGAAGTCAACCAAATTCCAAATTGATTCTCAACCATTTAGATATCACAAAATGATGATGTTTATAATTTTTAGTTGTAATATCACAAGAGAGTGAGAATAAAGTGAAAATTATACGACAGATTTTTGGAAACTTGTTGCCAGGCAAAAGACACGAGAGCCCAACGTGCTCGAGTAGCTACTGCCAAATGGCAACAAGTTTGAGAAAGAAATCTGGAGAATTATTTTGTACTTTATCGAACTCTCGTGTGTATTTCGATGTAACGATCATGAAAACGTTTCCCCGCACAATGATACAATGTACTGAACCGGTTCTGATTTATTTCTTACTCTTCATGCGAATTGATGACAGACGTCAAATTAAAAATACAGGGTGAGTCAGAAGTACTTCGACAAACTTCAGGAGGTGATTCCTTACAATTTTCTGATATGAATTGTCCGAATAAATATATGACCTGAAACGCTTCGTTAGAGTTTTATTTTTATTATAGTTTTTTCAAATATCTTTCGAAAAACTCACCTCAATTGAACAAAAATTGGTATTGATAAAATTTTTGAGGTGTCGAATTCGAAACAGATGTTATTATTGCTCTTACTGGTAGGGGGCGCCACCCACACGTCTCCATCTTTTTTGAAGATTTATAACTTTTTGAGCGTACCTCTAGTAATAAAATCAATTCCTCATCATATCTACGTAAAAAAGCTACCCCAGTTACGAGTCGCTATAAGCAACCGTTTTCTATATATTTGGAGTTGAAACTTTCAAGTCGATTATTTGATAATCGATGCGTGTTGAAGTTATTACCATTATTTTGTATTTTTCACAAGAATGCTTAGGGAATGAATTCGTCGTTTTAATAAGTAGTTTTGGTTTTTTGTAGGGGGCGACACCTATTCTATTCGAATTTACTCGTTTAAAATAGTTATTTTTGTATCAAGGGTGCAAAATCTGTATTTGTTTCAATAAAATTTGCGAAAAATATCAACATTTTATTTCAAGAAATTTTGAATATGTAGAAAAAATAAAATAAAGGAAACTGAATTGTATTCAAATGAATTGTTCAAAGTGTGCACCTTCAGCGAAGATACAGGCACTCAGTCTTCTAGTCATTAAATCTCGTACCCGCTCAATAATTATTGGTGTGTTTCTTATTGTTTCACAGGCGTCTACTATTCGGCGTCTACTACTAATCTCTGTAAGTTGCGCCATTCAGTCGGAATGGAAGGAAGAAAGGACCTATCAAGTAATTATCAATTATTGTCGCCTATACATTTACAGAAAATTGATACTGATAATGTCTTTCACCAACTGCGTGCGGATTTTTCCAGAGCCCAAACATGGTGCCAATTTTCTCATAAACCACTGACACATAGTAATGCGTTGGGGGAAGTCTCATGACAAAAGAGCTTGTACCCTTAGGATATAATATGGATAAAATTGTTGATCGTGTTGATCGTGATCTCCAAACTGTGGACTGAGTAGAATTGAGAGCTTCAGCAATCATTTTCGAACTTGTTTCTGGATTCTCCTCGAGAGCGTTCAAAACATTTCCTTCTAATTCTAGGGTACGGAGTGCTCGTGGTCTTCCAATAATTTCAGCTGCCTTTTCGAAGGTACCTCTTTCTGCCAAACAACAGTGGAGACTTGGTAAATGTTGAAACTGAAGGCAGTACTCGATTAGGAAATCGCTCCTGGTAAATACGTCTTGCTTCGCGTGCATTGCCATCCGCAAGGCCATAAACGAAATGCATATCGGCTAAATGAGCATTATTGTTCAAATAATCAATTTTTTTACGAGTAAGAGCAATAATAACATCAGGTTCGAATTTGACTCCTCGAAAAACCTCTCATAACCAATTTCAGTTTAGTTCAGTATTACGAAAGTTATTCAAAGAAAACGAAAATAAAAATAAAACTTTGACACCCTGTATATTAGAAACGAAGCGTTTCCAGTTTTATATTTATTTGGGAAATTCATATTAGAATATTGTGAGGAATCACCTCCTGAAGTTTGTCTAAGTACTTCTGACTCACCCTGTATACGTTGTCAGACAATACACACAAAATACCTCAAATTATTCCCGTCAATTTTCTAGGTAGAATGTTCTAACTATAATAATGTTTTGATTGGGTAAAATGTTCATGAATGATTTGAATTGAAAGTTTCCATTAGTTTCTAGAAATGTCAAAAAATAATCAGGATAATATTCGCGGGACTGGCGATATAAACTGAATGTGTTTAATTCATATATTCAAAATGAAATGATAATTGGAGTCCCCATTTTGATCGAATTTGAATGGAATCTGATTTGACGATGGAGAGGTCGTGTATTTATTTGATGTGAGGAATGACTTGAACCAAGTTGTATCCAGAGAAATGCATGAGGTCAAAGTGGATACTCAAACAATCTACATACAGTGCTTCTCAAAAGTCCTTTCCCCCCTCTTATTTTTGGAACGATTATACATAAACAAGTGAAATTTGGAAACTGAATATTAAAGGTTGTAAACTTCCCTACTAGTGATGAATGATGACGAAATCGTCAAAGATGACGTCACAAGGCCATTGTGACCAAAAATTTTGAATGGAAACGTACCTCTTTTGAGAGTTATCGAAAAAACCTATTCAATGATACTAATTTTGTTTGTGTTTATGGCAGTTTTGGCAATTCGCTCTTAAAAAACGTAAAGCTGTGATGAATTGAATCAGTTAATACTGAAATTCCAACTTCAAGCTCTGCCTCTGATGAGTTGTCAAATGAGCTGACGTTTTGTTAGTCTCCCTAATTCGGCGTTTTTGTAATTGTCCAAGTTTTTGTAAATTTAATAATTTGTGAATTGTTGAAAGAACGTTTAACTGTTTTAGCAGCTTTTGGTACTTTTAATATTTTTGTATATTTTAATATTTTGTTAAACTGTTGTGAGTCGAACGTTTGAGTGCTTCAAGAAGCGGAATGGTACGTGCTTCAGGTGATAAAGTAGCAGCGATCCTAATTCTTGGTGAAACTGGACAAAATATTCATGCAGCAGAACGCATTTTTAATGAGAGGTTTCCCGATCGTCCCGTTTCGGGGACTTATTTGAGGGAGCTTCTTCGTTAGTTTGAAACAACGGGTAGTATTAATGATGCGAAACGATCTGGCAGACCACAAATTTCTGATGAGAAAAAAATTGATATACATATTCATTACAAGAATTCATGGAGAAATAATTTTACTACAGCTGAATAGAATGTTCAATCAATCCTACAACTATGCCTTTGATATTTTATATATTTATAATTTCTTTTTCAATACATGTTGTAATTACTTTTATTAGGAAGTATTTCTAGTTATAAGTGACATTTGTATTTTTTTATATTTTTTATATTGTATATATATGTATATTATGTCCTACTTCGTCAACAATTCACATTGCATCTACCTGTGAAGTCAGTCGAAAAGGGTGTTGAAAAAGAACAAATTTCATCCATACAAATTAAAAATGGTTCATCAACTCTCAGACGACGACCCAGACCGAAGACTAGAATTTTGTGAAAATATGGAAACTAAAATTAACCAACAGCCAGACTATGTCAAAACAATTTGTTTTAGTGACGAAACCACTTTTCATCTGAATGGAAATGTAAATACACAGAATGTGAGGTATTGGAGTGACGCAAATCCTCACCTGTTTCGTGAAACACATACCCACTTTCCCCAGAAGGTGAATGTTTGGGCAGGTATCCTGGGAAACCACATCGTTGGGCCTCTTTTTTCAAATACTCATTTGACTGGTGAGGTTAATCTGGAGCTGTTGCAAAACGCAATAGAACCGTTAATCCTTGAAATTCTGGAAGATAATCCAGATGAATTCGACAATTTGGAAATAACATTCCAACAGGATGGTGCTCCTCCACACTATTACGGTGCAGTAAGACGGTATTTGGATGAGGAGTATCGTGGTGGATGGATTGGACGACGAGGTTCAACGGAATGGCCAGCTCGATCACCGGACCTCACTCCTTTGGATTTTTTCCTTTGGGGGTATCTTGAATCGAAGGTTCACGCCACTGAATCTGACAATATTGACGTCTCAAAATAACGTATTGTTGCAGAATGTGACGCTGTTTCCGCAGACACATTTCCAAAAGTACGAGAAGAGTTCAAAAATAGGATATTTCACTGTCAGGAAGTGAATGGAGGTCACTTCAAGCAATTTTTTCAAGTAGATACTGATTCTTAAATCTCTAATTAGTATCATACTGATTGAAATTTAAATTTTAATGTTTACTAATGAGCCATTAAAACTGTCATAAACACAAATAAAATTAGTATAATTGAATAGGTTTTTTCGATACTTTTTAAAAGAAGTGTCGCTTGCTGTAGGGTTCCATTCAAAATTATTGGTCACAATGGCCTTGTGACGTCATCTTTGACGATTTCGCCATCTATCATCACTAGTTTACAACCTTTGATATTCAGTTTCCAAATTTCACTTGTTTATGTATAATCGTTCCAAAAATAAGAGGGGGGGAGGAGACTTCTGAGAAGCACTGTATGACTCAACTTTCAGATCTCCATGAAAACATTGTTGGAGTCTTGTAAATGGAGTGCATGCAAATTAATCAATTCATTGTGTCAGAAGTGTATCAGGGATATGCAAATTGGTTTCAATTGGTCTTCCAGTGAAGAACCCATGCTGTTCTCCACTGATGAAACCATCCCCATACATTAAAACAAATTCACCATATGGTTTCTCAACATGCTTTATTTCTGAGAGAAATATGCACACAATTTCAGTTGCAAACTCTAAATGGAAATTATGTTATTCACCATTCGCTGCCGTCTATTCATCCGTAAATTCAGAACGAAAGCACAGGAAGAGAGAGTAACATCGAATTTTAAATCAATTCAAATATCATTCTGGGATATCTGAGGCTTTTCTGGGAGTTGTCTGGAAAATGTTAAAGTTCATGAAGGGAGCATCAGAGGATAATATTGCCATATCTATCATCTATCCATCACAAATGTTGATTTACCTAGGAATCAAAGGAGCAAATGCATGCTCAAAATTTTGCCTGGTACTTTTATACAGCATTCTGTGATATATCTGTAATGCTGACAGCTATTTTCATGTAGTTAAAATATCTGATACAATTTTGATACATCGGAAACAAAAGGGAAATACCTATTCAGGGGCAGAAATGTTGAACATTTTTTGTAGATTTGGGCAACGGAAATGATATTATTTCAGAATCCCAAAAACTTGTATATCCACAAATCTTAAAAAATATATTGAAACGGAAGGAGACTGAATATGATAGAGTATGAGAGATGGAACGCCACTGAAATGCTCTACATTTTCCGGAAATGGGATATGGAATTGTGCCAAATGTAGTTTTTCATAATATATTGTGTCCCAGGAATAATACGTTCCTTGAAGTGATATAGATAACGTCATAAAAATTAGAGTTGTTTTTTTTTCGAAATAAGTATGTTCTTCTCTGAATACCGAAGACCATCCGCGCGTGCCAAGAAAGCACTATTTTTAAGGATTATGTTTTCGAAAAAATGTTAATAAGATAATTTGAATAAGAATAAAAGGATATAAAATAATATTTGGACAATGTTTCATGATATTTATTCTCAATCCTCCTGCACCTGCAGTCCTTTCAAAAAGTCAATGGAAGTGATGCGATTTATCAGTAATTGGATGGATAATTTGGATGAGTTTCAGCTCCATTCCTAGATCGACAAAGTTTACTAACAATAAAGAATCTGTTTTGCAACTGTAAAATTACGTGTATATGCATAACTTCCATAAAAAATGTGAGTTTTATTGATATTTGATATATTTTTTTCTGCAGATTGCATTCATATAATTGGATATTATTTTCCCATATAACCTTCAATGAATATGTACCTTACCAGGACATGAACCCCCAAACTATGTGATACTTTCATTAAACTATCAGGTTTAAGGGGTATCATTTGAGTCGTGTTATACATATGCTATTTTAATTGAGGTATTGGAAAAACCCTCAACCTCTTTGGCGAAATTGAAAATATTGTTACGAATACTAGGCAATATAGCTCGTCCAGTATTGAAACGACCACTTGGGCCTTCCCCTACCTAACAACCAATTCTTCTCGAAGATTCCCGAACTATGGCTAGTAATAGAAATTCCATAGGCGTGCCAAATTATTTGGTATAGGCGATACAAGAGAAGTAGAGAACTTACACTCCTATAACTTCTGAACGGAAAAAATATTTTTCGACAAATCTGCCAGAGGGATATGGATATATTTGTATAAAAAAATTTGAATAAATAACTGCACTACCTATTTATTAATCAAACAAACCTAACCTTCCAAACGCTGCATGCCAAGACACTGGTGAAGATTCGCCGTAGCACTCCAAATCGTGTTTTTCTCCTCTCTACCTACCAAACGGTCGTTTCAATACTGGACGAGCTCTACCTTTTGGCATCACGCGTTTTAGGCTGGCTGACGTAATAACAGAGTTCCAGAGAGTATCAAAAAAGGATCTAGTTGATCTGATGGCTGTTCACGATCGATTCGATAGATGCTGTCTCAAATGATCTGGAAATGAAACAATCCGACTCGTTCGAGAAATGACCACCGCAAACTCTCGATTGAGTAGCTTCCACTACTCATCTTACGTCGTTATAAACTGTAGCGTATCGCTAGTGCGGTCAGACATTACAAAGTGAATCTGCCGATTAGCCAAGTCCAGAGCAAACAGTGAAGTACCCAGTGTAGTTCAGCGGTGAATTCGATAAAGTTATTGAATCGTTAGAGTTTATTGTTGTTTTGTGAATAAATGTAGATGAACGAAGAATCATTACGACCGTGTTTTAATAGCCAGGAGCTCCAGATTCGTGACAATTTTATTAATGTTGCTGATATTCCCATTGAAATAATGTGTTTCGAAAAATGGCAATAAATTCGACATAAATGAAGATTTCATAAATCAAAATATGGAATTTCTTACTGGAGGGAAAATATAAAAGGTGTTTATTTGCAAAATTAGGAACATATTACTGTAAAATGAAAAACATTCCGTTACTTTTGAATAGTTTCCACATTAAATCCCATCATAATTCATGGAATTTCAAGAACAATAGATGTAAGCTTCATTCGTTGGTGACATTTAAATTGTTTGCATGACAGTCCGATAACGAGGTAACTAGCAGTCGAACGCTGCAAGACATAATTTGAGTTGGTAACACTGGGATAGGAGAAAAAAAAAAGAGAACGGGTTGCCTGGAGACGCTCTCTCTGGCTGTATAATCGATAGCAAACTGTTGATTTAGAATTTCTCATTTTTGAGTATTTTCGAAGTTTATTGCATTTGAAGACAAAAGGTTGTTCATTTTATTTTATTGGTGCCCCTTTTTACCCATTCAAAGCACGCCTCAGCGTGTTTGAATGGAACTTTAAAAAATGCACGTTTTTTAAAGTAACCATGACAACAGCAACAAATCGAGAGACGTGAAGTCTAAATGACAAATTTTTGATTATTGATCTGACAGGAGTACCTTGTAACGTCAAATAAAATATTACTAACAATTCGTTCATTTATATGTGCTTCTTCATCCATTTGATGAACTTTTCATATTCTTTCATATATATATATATATATATATATATATATATATATATATATATATATATATATATATATATATATATATATATATATATCACTGGATTTTCGCGGTATTGACCGCGATTCTGCCTCACTATTCAAAAAATCGATAAAAGAATAATTCATTTTTGAGCTCTGGTGGCAACAAATATTGATCTTTCATAACAAATTGCAAATGAATATCTGTTTTTCTCATTTCCATGACAACGAAAGGTATACTGATGTCCCATCACGAATTCTACCTCCTTGCATTATTGGTTCTTATTTCTATTTTTTGTAGTAATAATACCAGTATATATAATTTCAAAGTGCACCAATAAAAAAAAATAACGTAAAGTATTCGTGGATAACTGGTCTTAAAAACACTTGCTCTATTTCGAGCAAGTGTCGTGCTCGAAAATTCGCGCGTGTTTTAAAGCCCTTTTTATCCACTTATATTTTAATATACTAATCTTTATAAGTTAATGCACACATCAACCAAAACTTTTGCATTTTTTTGTTGAGTAATTAGAAATCAGTTTTTATAAAATTCTCATGTGAGCATACAAAATGGCCACATGTGCGTCTCGTATTTCAACTTTGCAATATTTCAATTCATATCGATAATCAATGATTGTTGCCTGAATGCTGAACACTGCTTTAGTTAGTAGGCTCGACAACTAATGTCATGTTTTTCATTTGACGGTGTTCTCGTCTAACCTCAAAGAGGTGATTCGCGAGTTTGGGTGAATTCATTTGAAAAAGTCTCTAAAAACCCGTGTCTGCTTGTGTTTCAACCTTTTCCAGTTCACGAAGCCCTTTTGGTAAAATCAGAGGACGTTGAAAAATACAGAAATACGGCCAGTGAATCGAGAAATCGGTGATATCTCCTACTTTTGGCACAACATGAAACGATGGTTTCGAAGAAGATCTATCTAGCAGCTTGGAGAGATGGGATTCACAAATGAGTATTGGCTTTAATTCCTTATTACTGTAATCAGTAGAAGCTAGACTAACTTGTGATTCTTTGATCTGTTGGCTAGATCTTTCTCTGGCCATCTCCTATCTTTTTTGAGGCAAAGTATAGCCAAGGTACAAGTTTTTATCTCCAAACATTGCGAAACTTTCTTTCTTAGCTGGAATCAAACCTCCTGCTCGAGTCGCAGTATTCAAAACATTCAACGTGTCATTTGAGTCATGCACGTTCCTCACTTGGAGGAAATAGTCATACAGTATCGGAAAGTAATTATCTTGGGTACGGTGGTTTCATGAGAGCGTGAGAGAGCGTTGAGAGAGCATTACAATTTCTCCTCGACTCGCTTGAGGAAGGGATATTTACGTCACGATACAGAGATAGGAGAATCAGGGCGGTCCCGGCGGTCAGCTCAGGACGTCAGTATCATACCAGCAGCAGTCGGGAGAATGTGCAATGAAGAAGAATTATTGACGATAATTTCACTTCAGATAATTTGAACAAATTAAACTGAATCATTGATTCAATTTAATCTGTCGGATGACAGGTAGATCAAAATCTTTGGTGACGTGGTGGCCGCGAAAATAAAAGAAAATTCTCAAACATAAACAAAAGCAAACGATATTTCTGTAAGACAATAAAAACAAAAAACTTATTTCTAACAGAAAAACAATTATATCTTGAATGGAGGGAAAAAATATTCACAAGAAAAGTTAAACCAAATTGAATATTTTGTGTGCAAAATTATTTTATTAAATGTTCGAACAAACCACCATTTTGGGCCAAACAATAGCCTTTCTCTGCGGTTGTTTAAATAGGCGGCATGTTTCAAAAGGTAATAATTGTCACGATCTTGTGTTTTCGCAACCACGGCTCGGCAAGCTGTGTCGCATTGCCACGTGGTCAGTTAATGCGTCGGGTGGGGTAACAGGAGGGGCGCACAGCAGTGCGTCTCTCTTGTTTATGTGGTATTATCATATCAGTGCGTTCCTTGTTGCTCGTGTATATTTCTGTCTATACCTCAGATAAAATGTTTCCGATACTGTATATCTCGTTACGCTCTCTCTCTCTCCTCACTTGGAAGAAATAGTCAAGTTATTTGTTGTTGGTACAAAAGATCACTTTTGGATTATTCAGACTATTTGAGTAATAATGTTTAGTTTAAAATCATTTAAAATTCTCTCAGCTTCGAGTAATATTTCATTGAGCAAATATTTTTTCAAATTCCATCTTTCTGTAATAAACGGTAATATTTCATTGAGCACATAATATTTTCAACTTAATTGATTTCGCTGTAGTACATGAATTGCACATTCTTGATTGGATTGGAAGTTGAGAATCAAAGTAAGAGTTATCTTATCAAGTTATTGTTCTCAATTGAGCATCTTAATTCTCTTTCCAGTTTGAATCAGCAAACGTAGATTTGTTTGTAGTTTTACGTATAATGTAATCATTGGATCTATTTCTAATATCACCTATAGTGTAATTTTTGGATCATTCTGTAATCTCGTATGTAGTATAATCATAGTTGCAGTTGGAATTTACCAACATTTGTATTTTGGAACTTGATTCCCTCTCAGATCTTCAGAACAAATTTGTAATAAGATACTGGTTGTTATTCGTTGTCCACAGCTTCACCTGATCCCAACAAAGAACTCTGGATCGAGGAGCCTATCATACTCAGATTGGCCATACTGTGCAACAAAGTTTGGAAAGTCATCCTAGCACTCGTTCCAAGACACCACCATCTCTGTGGAGCTCTGGAGTAAGTTCCCAAGTTGAAACAAACCAGTTCAAAAGCAAGTGGCAAACACCCAGTCAAAATAATGTACATCGAGAGTCACATAGTATGATCTCAACAAAGTCGTTCCTTTTTTGTTATTCAGAGTATTGATACACTAGTAACATAATCTCACTTTTTCAGGATTCAAAATAAATGTTTCATATGTTACTTTTGTTTTACAGCTGAAAAGCGCACATCAAATTGTTAAACAAGAATATATTTTGTGTTTGGTCATTTTTCTCAAAAATAACCTATCTATCTTTGTATCTTTAAAATTTTAAACTTGTTGAATCTCAAGACATATTGTTTTAGTTTTACAGACAGGTCCTGCCACCTCGATTAATTCAAGTTGATTTGAATTTCTCATCATTCAATTGAGTAATACTACCATTCATAAAACTTTCAATTAGGATCAAAATACCTTACAACTCGAATATAAAAAATTATCATGTGATCATCTTCCCTTTTTGGGAATCAGTATTTTGGAAATTTAGTACCACAGGAGTAATTCATTGAACTGAGCTCAATAAATTTAATATATTTTGTTCAAAAGCTCAAAAATACGTTGTTTCATCCCGAATGAATGAGAGGAAATAATGAAAAATGTGGAACTTATTGAGTAAAAAATAACTACAGTTCTAAAAAAAATAGTTTATGAGTTCTTCAGTAATAGGAAGGATATGAATAGTATTGGGTCAGTAAAATTGCTACTAAGGTAGTCCAGCGATATCTGAATGTTTTTTGAGGAGGTATCCGAATATTGGGTTTTCTCAATAACGTATCTGCGAAAATTTAGTAATTTGCCTCTCTTAGAACATATGAAAATTTATACTAGAAAGGAGAGGAGGAGAGAAAACCCAAATGATGGAAAACAATGTGATTCTCTTGCAAATTCCTCTGCCTGCATTCCAGAAGTCACGGAAATTATAGAGTTTTTTTGGAGTTGAATTTCATTTGGCAAATGCTCGGCGATCAAAAAGTAATTTAAATTTCATAAACTATACTTTTCCTAATCAATTAATGAGTTAAAGAGCCCGGTGGCAGATTTGGTGCTAGTTTGGCACAAACTGTATCGGTTTGCCAAAGGGCACTTCTTCAAGCACTAAATAGGATATTTTCCGAATCTGCTGCAATAATAGAATATCACTCCGTCAAAGAAGCCATTGTGCTTGGCATGATTATCCGAAACTCGTGGGGTTTCGAATGCTGAGAAATCTTAGAAAAAGCAAGGCAATCAAAGAGAGCTTTCTCGATATAATGGGATTGATCATATAGTTGAATATCAAAATAGCCGAACGAAGTGTGCGGTGAAAAATTCCTCTGTGAAAAATGTGACATAGGATTACAGCACAAAAATAGATTTTCAACTTATTTCATCCCTTAGCATATTTTTTCTTGAACTGATTTTAATTGTGTAGTAATATTGTAACATTTAATGAATTCTCATTTCGATTTGTCCATTGTCCGTTCAGTCCTACAGTTCTTCATCTCAACAAGATAATCCGAATATTTTTTCTATATTCTCCACAATTTCATCATGAACTCCAAATGAAGTTTGTGCTTGATGCTCGACAAATTGTTCAAGGGTATTTGGGTACATCAAATATCCAGGGAACCATATATTCAGTCACTAAATACTGGAAAATTCATTCCACCTGTGTTGCTTCAATACTATTTATGAATTACTGCAAGAAATACAGAGGAATACATATAGGTATTTTCAACACATGGTGTTTAGATTCCGTATTTCCATAGCTGCGGCATTATCGTTTTTGATACTTCTCCGGTTTTTTTTTGAATTTTTAATATTTGTTGATCTGGTAATTCTCCAAAATCAGTGTTCATGATTTCCATAATGCTTGGTTCCCCAACCATTTCTGACGCATGGCAATTGGGATACATTCTCTATGATATGGATCATAAATTATTTTTGTATGTCTTTCTTGGAATCATCACTTTCAATGGTATGGCATCTGTAGTTGGTAGCATTTTTCTATCGAAGGATACTTATATATTTAACACTGTCATGAATTTGCTTTTATTTCCACCCCATATTCCTTTCGTGTTGGATGGAAATTAATTGTGAGTGAAGTTAATGTTGGAGTGGCATCCGAAAGGCGAAAACACCGAAATGGAAAAGGAATTCACTCCTGCTACGAACTGTCGAGTTTTCTTCGATTTTTAATAATATATAATGATGGAATAGGCAAGGCTGGAAAAAAACATCGAAAGCACACATGCATATATATTAGATTGTGACTGATTGATGATTCCCTTGATAATAAAGCGGAAAAAATGAAAAATCCTCATGGATGGGTGAGAACAATAATGAAAAAAACACGGCTTTTGAATTAATTTTCAAATATAGCAGATTTCCATATTCTGCAAGTCTAGCGAGACGGAATTCATCAATGATCGCTTCTAGTTGAATATACAATCTAATCTCAAAATAATTATGATAAAATAATGAATTCATTTACCAATGATGAATACACATGTATCAATGTTTGGTGAAATATCAGAGATTGATTGATTGTACATATATTTATGAACAAAATTGCTCGAATTTAACATTTGACACCAAGACTCCTTTTTGTGTCACATGTAGGTATACAAAAATAAAGTTGTGAATTAAAAGTTGAAGAATGAATACAAATTAATTCAATTGATGAAAGTGGTTGTTTCTGTGGGATTCCATGGAAAACTTAACAACTTATACTGAAAACCAGAGTATGAATACATGAAAAAAAAGGTCAAAGTGGAACTGAAAATTGATCATATTATATTATATATGTTTGTTTTATCTGGTCTCATATATTTTTCTGTTAATCAATTATGTTTTAAATCATTTATTTATGAACTGTGAGTTAAGTATTAACTTTTCTATGTATTTTATATGCTTTGATTCATTTTAGGTTGCAGTCTGTTGCATATTATGTAACGAAATAAAAAACATAACTCTTTAATAGTTTCCACATAAAATCCTATCATAAATCATAAAATTTCAAATTTCTGCGAGGCAGTCTGATATCTAGGTAATGGGCAGTCGAACGCTGCAGGGATTATTTAAGCTGGTAGCACTGGGATACAAGAAAAAAGAGAACGGATGAACTAGACATGCTCTCTTGGGCTGTAAACTAGATAGCGAACGGTCGATTTGAAATTTATCATTTTTGGGAACTTTCGAAGTTTTTCGCATATTGGAGACAAAAAGTCGTATGAGTTTACCATTATAAGTTAATTCACATTTCAACTAATACTTTTGGCATACTTTGCACGTTGATTAATTAAATATCATTCTTCAATAAGATTCTCATGTGAGTACACAAAATGGCCACATGTGCGTCTCGTATTTTAACTCTGAAATAATTTTATTCATTGTTGCCTGAGTGCTGAACACGCTTGGTTAGTAAGATCGACAACTAATGTCATTATTTTCATTAGACGATATTCTCGTCTAACCTCAACTGGTAATTCACGAGTTTAGGTGAATTCTTCGAGAAAGTGTCTTGAAAACCCGTTTCCGCTCGTATTTCAATCTGTTTTAGTTCATGGAGCCCTTTTTGGAAAATCAGAGGACGTTGAAGGATACTGAAGTACGACCAGTGAAGGGTGATATCTTCTACCTGAGGCACTACCTTAAACAATGGTTTCGAAGAAGAACTATCTAGCAGCTTGGAGAGATGGGATTAACAAGTGAGTATATGCTTTCATTTTTTTTTTTACTGTTATCAGTAGAAGCTAGACTCCCTTGTGATTCTTTGATTTCTTGGCTAGATCTTCCTCTTACAATTTTCAATTTTTAAATTTTTGATGCAAAGTACAACCTTTTATCTCCAAACATTGCGAAACTTCCTTTCTTAGCTCGAATCAAACCTTCTGACTGATTCGCACAATTATCTCTCTATCTCTCCTCACTTTGAGGAGATAGTCAAGGTATTTGTTGTTGATACAACAGATCAACGCTTTTGGGTTATTTAAACCATTTTGAGTATAAATATCTAGCTTAAGAATTCTCTCAGCTCGCTTTGAATAATAATTACATTCAGCACATATTGTTTCTCAAACCTGTCTAGCTCTAATGAATGAAATTGCACATCCTTCATTTCATCAGATATTGAATATCAGTAATCTAATCAAGATTTTCATTCTTTGTTGTTTGTCTCAGCAAACGTAGATTCCTTTGTAATTTTACATATAATGTAATCATTGGATCTATTTGTTATTTTACCTATAGTGTAATTACTGGATTGATTCGTAATCCCATATGTAGTATATTCATAGTTTCAGTTGGAATATACCAACATTTGTATTTTGGGTCTTGAATCCTTCTGAATGATTTTCCTTATCAATTTGCTCACTCTGTGAAGAAACTATTGGTTCTTCAAACCAAATTGTAACAAGATAACGGTTGTTGTTTGTTGTCCATAGCTTCGTCTGATCACAAAGGAGAATTATCGATCAAGGAACCCAGTACATACCAGATTGGCTGCATAAGCACCTCAAAGTGTGCATAGTCACCCTAGCACTCGTTTCGAGAGCCCACCGCTCCCCAGAGCTCTGGAGTAAGTTCCAAATTTTCAACGAACCTGATCAGAATCAATTGTCGAACAACCAGTACCATTGTAACACCATTGTTTATTTTCATCGTTCAATTTCAAATACATCTATCGTATAGTACTACTGTCTTACTGCTGAGAAGCACACATCAAATTCTTCAACAATAATCTATTTTGTTTCTGGTAATTTTTTTCAAAAATGAACTGGCGCACAATTTATCTCTATATCATTCGAATTTTAGACTTGTTGAAGAATCTATCTGACTGTCACTGACAGATAACGATATCCACAACCTCCGTAACAATCTGAGCAGCAAATAGGCACTGCTATTTAAAATAAGTGGCTAGTAGCTTCTGAAAGATAATTTTTTTTCTCTTTCGTCAGAAAGGAAAGAATATTGAATTTGACACGCTACAATTTGTTGAGCAAGGAATGTATAACAGCATTGATATAGAGCTATATTTACTTTTGACATATCTCTGTCTTGAACGATCTAATCTATTATTATCTCCACCTGAAGAAGCTATTGTATAGCGAAACACGTATCGTGGTTTTGTGAACCCAGTTTAGTGAAAATCATTTAGTGAAGTGAATGTCTTTTGTTCACTTTAATGTTGGTCTTCATTTAGAAACTGCTTTAAATTTTGCTAATATACTCCCAATTTCTGGATATGATTTCGTCATTTGAGATTAGCATTGATCGTTATTGCACGACGTTTCAAAAAATTTGTTTTTCTGGTCCTCTTCAATGGCTGTATTGCTCTTGAAGCTAATGGTCAAACAGATCTATTTTGACGAACTGAATAATTGAGATATATCGTGAACAATAGAGTAAGACATAAGACACCAAATTCTCTATTTTTCATTTCACTATTTTTATATTTAATAACTCCACATTGTTCATTTTCCGTAAAAACCTCTGATACCGATTTATAACGTTGATTCACTTAACTGTATCTAAAGCAAATTGCTAGTTTAATCTGATAAAGATATTTATAAACGTTTAAAGTGATGAGGCAGTTGCATCCTGAGTAGATCACGTTTCTCAAAATGTAAATTGTAATAAACGGAAGACTCTTCATGAAAAAAATATGTTTTTTTTGTTCATTTCAAAACTATCAACATATTTCCATGATTTGAAAACTTGGTTTCTCCTATCCCTTCATGTGATGCTCCAAAAGATTCAAAGATTTCGAGAACACTCCAGTAGCTGTTCTATAATGGCAGAGATGTTTCGTTATAAAATCCACAGTCTCTCTCAATGTTTCTGATCGTGTTTTTATCGTGCATTTTTTAGATCAATTTCTCCCTACAGTTTTCTTCTGTTTTTCAGGCATGATTGCTTCCCACATTCGAAAATAAATGAAAAATTCATTTTTTATTTTTTCTTCTCCTTCTGTAGTTTCACGTTCCGGCTTTATTCGTCTATTTTGAGTGGGATATAGCGCCCTTATTCTCCCTCATTCGGGAAAGTTGATAATTTCCGTTGAAAAGGTCATGAGGGAACTCAGGTCATATATTTTGGCATTATTTCGAAGAAAACAAGTCGCTTTCCATATACAGGGTGTACCAAATATTCGCTTAGACAATGCAATATGAATGACAAAATCTCATAGAATCCGTATTCTCGAATGGATTACCCTGGACCTAAGTAACCTATCAGATGTTGATTTCAAGTCTGCATGAATTTGTATTGGATTTCCCTATACCTAACTCCCAAAACTCATGAGTAATTTGAGATTTTTTATTCTTTACACGTTTATTTTGATTCCCAAGTCATTCGAATTGATTTCAAATGGAGCTATTTGTTTGAAAATGAATGCATATTTATATTATTGCTATTCTATGTTGGAATCGATCAAAAACCGAAGGTTGATTACCAAAATTCATGAACACGGGGCAGCGATAAAAATGGTTTTCAAAGAAGGAAACTCAATTGAAAATTATATTGGTTGTTATGAATGCTCCCACTATAACTCACAATAGCAAAATTATATATGCAGAACATTCAAACGACAAAATTAATGAAAAGTTTGAAACATCAATTTGAAAGAATGGATAAAAAAGCTAGTCAATGCACAAAATGAGCTCCGTTGTCATCTAGAAAAGGTTGCAGTTGACTTTCAAAACTCTATATTTGAAAACTTAATAATGACGAAGAAGCTTCATTCTATCCACAAAATAGCTGAACAAAAATGTAGTCGTGCGAAAAAAAAATCGATATATAGACAGAAATATCCGTTTTGAGGTCCCCCGAGACGATTAAAACAATTTACAGAATGAAGTCTGTCTGTCTGTCTGGGTGACTGTCTGTAATCTTCCACGTTTGACCAATCGAGCTGAAATTTGGTATGAAAATACAGTTTCTGCCCCGAATGCGACTTTTGGCTGTCATCCGTCAAACTTGACTTGCAATATGTCATTTGAAAGCCCTTGAAAAACTGTACTCAGAAGATTCGAACTCATTTCTCCAACTGACATCTGTCAAAAATAAGTAAATAGTAAAGGTGAAATTTTAGCCATTCAATTATTCAGAATCTATGTGATGGAATAGAACTGGATTTGGCAGGGAGTAACACAAAAAAAACATCAGGTCTGCAGTTGGAGCTTTCCACCGTTTTCCAGTATGGCGCTACGAACGGTTCATTTTTCTCCTGGCCGCTCACTCGGGCTTTGAGTAGGAAGACCCGCGTTTGGTGCGAAACCGCTAAATTGACTGGGGCCAAATATCTCACTCGGTTAATTGACTATTGAATTGACCGATCAGATTGACTTCTTAGAGCCCCAAAAATGTTTAATCAATCAATACAAGCAATATGGTCGTATATTCGATGATGATTGGTAAGATGAATGCATTTGATTGACTGAATTCATTTCGAGGTGTATAATCAGTAATATATCCCAATGGGGAATCTATTTTTTTTTTGTGTGAGGGGAGGGGGAGATGGCATCAGGTCACAATTTGCCACAGACGAGAATCCAAAGTATCATGTTGGAATCGCAGAGGCGCTTCTCCGTTTACTTAAAAAAAAGTATGTCCCACAACATAATTTCTGATTATACATCATGACAAATTATGTAAGGGTTTGTCTGAGAATAGTAATAGAAGTTATGCCCGTTAATAAAACCATTTCTGTGAAAAGTAATTTCATCGGTAAACAATATATTATTGAAATAATGTCTCTTCACTGAACCATCTGTCGACTGCATTGCTTTTTTTCCTTCGTCACTAAGAACATCGTGATGTACTTGAACGTGGTAAGGGTGGAATCAATTGATTTTCAGAGCATTCTGGATCAAGATTCAACCATTGTCCAATTCCCTGGCTGAAACTCTTGAACTCAATAGCATATTCAGTTAATTTTCAGAGTTTGATCAAACACTTGAATACTCATTGTCGTTTGTGTCCTTTCGGGATATCTCTCTTGCTAATTCCAGTTGTCCCAAGTACATAAATGATCTCAATCATTCCCTGATTCGAAAACTGCATGATAGTGTACCAAAGCATGTTATTCTGAGCTGTATTACTAAGAACGGCTAACCAAAAGTTTGAAGTAACTTTGGTACGTCCCTGCCTATTTGGGGTTTGATAAAAGTTATGGTCTGGCAACAAAATGATGCCCCGTGTAGAAATAAGCTCCTGGAAAGATCACAAAACCGAGAAAAATGAAGTTCTGATGCCTTTTTGCACCGTACAAAAAGAATTTTCTGACTGTTTTCACTATGAAGGTAGAAAAAGGTGAATTCAAACCTATTAGTAAAAACGTAGTATGCTTTTCCATAAGGCGACAAAACGGTAAGCTGCTTTTTGGTCCAGTTCTTAGGTCAATCAGACAAAAAAAGCGTCTTTCTTAATACGGTTTCTGTCCGATATTTCTTTCAAATCCGGTGGAAATAAAAGCCGGAAACAAATTTTCGAAATTGTTCTGCGAGTCATGACCGTGAAAAAGTTATTTTACGTAAACCATAACCATTCATGCAGAAGTTTTGTTTAGGTATTGAGGTAACCGTGAGTGAAACATTCTGTATGAACCTTTGATAACCTGTTGATTTGCTTGTGTCATTATGACACCTTCATAACCATATTTTGATGATTCGTTTGAAATTATGAACAGGATGTTCATAAAATCAGGTGTGGAATCATCTGCGACTGAAAGATAAACTTTAGTCACTATCTTCCATCTTGCAAAATAACCTCTTAGGGGGCACCTTCGTAGAAGATTCCAAGTGTAGAATTGAGAATGTTTTCCTTTTCAACATATTTCTCCGTTTTATATATTTTTACCCAGTGTGTTTGATAGCCGTTTGAGTTTATTGGGTTATCGAATCGCCTGGTCGATTTAATTTCGTAGGTGGTTTCATAAAGCGATTGATATGAAAAGTAATACACGTTGATGTCTCGTACACAGAATCCTAGCCATATATAACTGCTTCTTGCTAAGTTGGTACTAAGCTGGGTGTAGATCAGGAGTGTCATAACACCGTAGTTTGGGGTTTGATGAAGGGCGGTTCGAGATATCAAAGTGGTTCTGTTTTCTCTTCGTGAAGCTCAAAGTAATTATTACGAGTGGCCCATGAATTTTTCTTGTTTTAAGACAAATTTATGGAGTCATGAAGTTTGAGTGGATGTATTCAGTTTCCTTGAAGCCTGCAGAAAAATCACATTCTGAACTTAGATTGTAAAAATAGGGAAGTCGGTCTCTGGGGTGACAAAGTGAGGAATAGCTATCATCTCACAAAGGGATTGTGTAATTATATTTTGATAGATGTGTTCTAGTCCATGTTCTCGTTGGAACTCATAAAAGTACGTTCATCTATTCAATTTAGGGAATGAAATATATATTTTGAGTTCTCATAACCCTGTGTCATTAATTCAAATTGTGAAATTCGAATAAGTTGAAGTTTAAATAAAATTTTCACATTGTGGTTACACTTGGAATCTTACATGGAAAGTACGTTTTCCTTTTCAGGCATATAGAATCAGAACAGTGTTGAAGAACAGTGTTGAAGACAGGTCTGTCTGACTCTATGTGCAATCAAAAGCAACTGGATTCCAGTTCCAAGGGCTGCACCTGAAGCCTACAGACCTTTGGAGATTTCAAGTAAGTCAAAACACCAGACTTCTGGACATCCGTATCTCCGTCTGTTGCTACCTCTGGTACGTGGAGTAAACCACTATAGAATCTGGCACTCGAGGGTTTAAGTTGAGTTTAAAAATAATTTGAAGTGTCTTGACGTCATGAATAACGTAACGATTCTAAGGATAATAGTTATTATTCCCGTCCCTAGAAAAACGCGTTACAATAGTAGATACTGAAAACTCTTTCATTCACCAGAATACACAAAAATCGACTAGTAGCGATGTTAAATGTATGACCCCTTTGAACTATATTTGAACATTACAGGATATCCCTTTTCGTGGGAACCAGAACATAAAAAAAAAAAAAAAACGTGTAAATAATAGAGAATCTTAAATTACTTAAACCAAAAATAGGTCTAAGAAATCTAGAATAAAATCGATGCATAATCGAGTTCTACATCTGATAGGCCAATGATCACTCAGCCGTGAACGAAATTTGAAATTTTGTCATTCTTACGGTATAAACTTGCAGCCCTTTGCACGCACTCCCTATGATATGAATTTGAACGCTTTTGCTTCAGAACTATGATAGTACACTCAAAAATCAGTAGTGCCAACTCAGGAATAGGAAAACTTGATACAGATTGATCAAACGTGACACATGGAATCCGGAAAAAAACTAATATTTGGTTCAGCCCGTCTACACGAAGCAACTTGTTTATTCTTAAATTATCCTCAAATATGAGCCTCGAGTTCCGCATTTTCTTCCCGAAGGGAGTTCCTTTCCCATATAGGGAACATATCGGTATGTGTTAAATTGTTTTTTTTTTCATTACTACGTTGTTGAAGTATTGTCAGAATGTAATTCAATGTTTGTATACGTACATGTATGCTTCTGTATTTTTATAGTTTTGTAGAAGTATTGTTTTACCCTCATTGTTTCCATTTCCTAGAAAGATCATCGCAAGATCTCATAGAATTCATGATAACTTGTGTTCGCTATCCATTTCTTTTTCTATTAGATTTCACAAACTTGATGCAACTTTGAATATTTCCTCGTAGATTTTTCAATTCACAGAAAAATCTTTCTATCAATATTCAATTGAGAATGTTTTCCTTTTCCTCGTAGTATTTTCATTCTTCCATGCATTCTTCGGTTGTATTTTTTGCCTATATACTCCCCCAACTTCAACAGTTTATGTGACTTTTCAAGAGTCAAAGTTTGTGATATGGAAGTTCATGCCATTCTGGAGGTTGAAGAGTTATGAAAATTCCAAAGAAATACTTATGTTTCAACCCAGAGGGAGGATTATTTCAGTTCTGAACCAATATAGGAGAACACAACAAAGTTTAATATTCTTATATAGAAGCATATATTTTCATCACGAAATATTCGAGAGAAATAGTTATCTGAGAAAATCTTCGTGAATATTACACACGTAATAGCGAGGACACGAGAAATTATTATTGCTTTAAATATGCTTTAAATATGCTTTAAAATACATAACGCATATATAAATACACCCAGAAAACATTTTTAGAGTCAAATTTCAATTACAGCAGTTTCCATTCGGTTTTGAAAATGAGTAAATTTTGTAGCTACTGATATTGGCGCTCTTCGTGACGTGAACGACCGAGCAGCCAATGAGCGTAATCGAGTTGATTGTGACATTAACGGCAATGGTGCCAAGTTTTTCAAACTATAAATTTCAGAACTAGAACACTATTCCCAATGTCAAGATTTGAAAATATGACAACGTTGCAAAATTGATTGAAGCTGTCAACTGGGAAATGGTTGATTGGGTGATTACATCACAACATTTTGCAATGGCGCTAGAAAGAAGCCATTTGAATTTTGCCAACTATTTTTTTTTGTTTTAGAGAATTGAAAAAAAAAGAAGAAAATCACCAACAGAGTTTTCACAACCTGAAAAATTCATTGAAAAATATTTGGAAAATTTCGTGACCTCGCCTATTTATGACAGGACATTGAATGGATAACTGAATGCAATTGTTTTGCCTTTTTGGATCAAACTTGAATTTTCCGTATAACAAGGTTACTTGATTACTCTCAGTATTCACCTGAAGACGATTGCAGATACAAGCATCCGAAACAACGTGAAAACCCCGTAAAATCAATCAAGACGATGGACGTCCGAAACGAGAGTAATCAAATTGAATTCCAATAATTTCTAATAATGATTATTTGTGAAAGCTCACTCAAAAAAAGCATTGAAACACGTGGTACTAATTGCTAAGTACTATTGCTATTTAACGGAATGTTTTTTGATAGCAGTACGAAAAATTAAAAACATATACCATTTTTTAAGATATTGATGATTTCAATCGAATTACTGCTATGCATAGAGTGACAAGTCTGGATATTGCCCGTACCTCCAGCTACCACTGCCATAAAATATATTTTTTTTCTCAGCAATATCTATTCTTGAAATACGACTGAAATCAATTGTTATTTCGGAGGAAAATTAGATAAAGGAAGACTGGAAGAAATAATTTATTCAACTATATATGGAGTTAGGTTAAATCTATCAGTAAAACTACACATTAAAATTATCATATCCATGATATTAAGTTATGCCACAGCATTTCCATAATCTATTTTCTCTTCAGTTGGTGGATATTGATGTTGTATCCTATGTTGATAGTTTAGGATGAATACTTCCAAACTGGCTGATATTTTGGCAAACAATATGTCATTAATCCAAACAGAATCGTCGGTCTAATTATCGAGAATACAAATTGATCTGAATACGAAAATAAACATTCTATTACAAGATTGCAGCTATTGTTCTCGGATAATTTGGGCTGAAATGTAAGTTTGGCAAACATTGGCAAACATTGGAATTCGTTTTTTCTGATTAGTTTTTTGTCTACCATGTAATAGATACAAAAGCCTGTGTTGTGGAACTCGAGTTCAAAATATTTTGCTGTAGGTACTTAATATTATGTATAGTGTTAAATGTGACATTTATAGATATAAGGTAACTGACAATTTGAAATTTAATAATTATAGGAATGAATAAGTTTACTTAAGATATAATTTGAAAACATATAATATAGAGTTTTTCAAATTAAATATAGTTCACAAGGGGGGGATATTGGTAATGAGATGATAATCTACTCTTATAAATTATATAATAAAAGTTTATGTTATTGTAGATACATTTGAAATATCACTATATGACATAAAAAAAAAAAAAAAGTGTTGATAGACAAGATGACACGGCTGAATAGCTGAGGAATTCGAATAGATTATCCTCATCAGTGTATGAAGAGAGATATGAGCATTTTTTTCCTTCTTATTTTATTTTTCCATTTATGGATTGATTATTTTCATGAAATCATGGTAATTGTTGTTGATGAAGGATTTTGGTTCGTGTTTGTTTTTCTATTGTGTTCAGAGTTTTTCAGAGCGATGAGTGGGATATTGAAGAATTTAGGTCCGTTATAAAAAGCGAATTTTTGGATGTGTGACTTTTTGCACAATGGTATTTCAACAGAGATATTTCTAGTATGTCGAGTGATGTAAGGTGATATTCAAGAGGGAGTGTATTTTTCAAAAGCCATAATAAACACTGAAGTATAAAAAGTTTCCTTACACAGAACAAACGTGTCTCGTGATATATGGTATTAGTAGAATATCGATTTTTTCATGATAATTTTTATCAAAGTGTTTCCAGTTGTTTGTGAGTTATGGAGAGACGTCTTGAATATTCCACCCCAAACTGTAATACAGTATTTTATGACAGATTCAGCCAAAGAATTGTAAACTACGAACAAGTTTCTCTTGTTCCGAATTTCTCTTAGTTGGTAGAACATGTATTTTAGTTTTTTATTCACATATTCGACATAATCAGTCCATTCGAGGTGCTCATCTGAAATCAAACCAAGATATTTTATGGAACGTACTCTGTCAATTTGTTAACATTTGCAAGATGAGCAACCTTCAGTACATTTTAACCCATGCAGTATAATGATTGATTTATCAGGTTGGTCTATTTGTGAAGAGGGTAATGTTATAAAATTTGTGTTTGAAATATTCAAGCTAAGTGGGTTATAATCTAGCCAATTCTTTATCTTAGCAAGATTTCATTCTGATAATGTAGAGTAACATACCTCAAAATATGTGCTTGAATGGGTCACAAGATGTTTTATCAATCGTCAGTCTTCGAAGGGTTTTCAGGTTCGATTTATCTCTCATTTGCGTTCATTCAAGTAAGATCGGTGCACAATTTTCCATTATTATGATGGATGACGTGGCTAGTAAAAATATCATAGAGAAAGAACCAGATTCCTTCCATTTACAGACATTAGCAATAAAAACGAAAACTCCGAACTGAGAGCTCGTAAATCCTTTTCATGGTGGAATAAAATTCATTTTATAGCCTCTTATCTGCATTTCACTTCGTTTCCTTGAGATTCCGCAAGAGACATTCCGCTTCCTTGCATAAAAAATGCAAATTCCCGAATTCGGACTATTTGTTGATTGGCTATTTCAGTACAAACATCTGCAGGTCAGTTCTAACATGCACAAAGAATTACTATCAACGAATTCTATTAATTTTTAGTATCGATCAATCAATATCTTTATAGCTTCTAATGATTACAGTATGGTAGAAGTTGGTTAATTACATAGAGTGTCGCAGTTTATATTATAAACTTCACCTTTCAATTGAAATATGATAATTTTATATATCTTATGGAAGACATAATATGAAGTATATACAGAAATCGGAGTATGGGTATTTTCTTCATGGAAAACAAACGATTTCTGTTAAGGTATATTCCATATTCACGACGAATTGTACATAGTCCAACCATAAGTACTATGGACCGAGGCCATTCCATATCTGGTATTGAAAAATGCCTTGAAGCGTTTTTGACGGATATACAGGGTGATATTTGAAAATATGTCAATTATTCTACGTTAAGTATCTCTTAAAGTAAAAAACTCAGACATATGAAATTTGCCACACTGAGTATGCTCCCTGAGCTCAATAAAAGAGGTTTCAAAAAAAACTATTTCAGGTCCGGACTTATTTTTTTTTTAGATTTTTATTGGTTTTTGAAAAACAACAACCTGTAAGCCAGATCAGACAATTTTTATTTTCCTCACTCCAAAGCATAAGGACGATATTGAGCAACAGTTGAAAAAAATTGAACGCGGAAGTTTTTGTTTTCTGCAGAAAAAACTTTTAAAAATTGTATAATTTTGATGGATTCACATTGTGTTCATGACTGACGCGGCACTACATCGATATTTTCCAACGAAAATCATAAGGTAAGTTCATATTACTCGATATAAAGTATTATTCAATCAACCGTTTGAAATTCCAGGGCCGTCTTTATTTAATTTTTTACGTTTTTATTGATCCTGTGAAAACAACACCCTGTAAAGCGAGTTGAACAAATTTTTTGTCTGTCACGTCAAAGCGGGTGATACTAACCGGAATAAAAAAACGCTGTTTGGCGTACATAGAAGAAAACCATTAAAACTATTACTTTGAGAACAGTGCAAATGCAAGTAGGCTTCGAATTGGCTTTCAAAAACAAATTAAAAAACGTGTGACTGAAGCAGGGACGTTCATTTTGACAGTTTGAGTTGGTTCTTTAGCACGATGCCTCGACAGTTCACTTACGCAGATATAATTATTATACACGGATATTGTAATGGAAATGCCAGAGCAACACTCAGGGAGAACCAGAGAAGATTCCCACGTAGAAGAGTCACGAACCACCAAACGTTTAACGTTTTTACGCACCTGCGAGAAATGGGAAAATTTCCTTCTGGTACTGCAGAACGTGGTGAGCGACTGACTGAAGACCAGAAAGAGGATATTTCAGGAATCGGTAATCAAATTGATTAGATAAGTACCTGGCGAATACCCAGCATTTTGCACATTTCTAAGTTCACAGTTTTCAGGACGTTGAAGAAAGATCTCCTCCATCCCTATCACCCCCAACTGGTGCAGAGACTGCATCTGAGAGATAATATTCCACGTTTGCGACTATGCAGGTGGATCTCTGCAAATAGAATTTACAATAATCAGACATTGTTTTGCGATGAAGCCCAGTTCACGAAAGACGGCTTCATTATTTCAGGAAACAATTCCTGAAATAATCACAACTGGAGACATGAAAATCCACATGTAATAAAGCAAACTAGATCTCAAGTTAGATTCTCCGTCAACGTTTGGGCAGGTATCATGGGTAATAAATCAGTGGGTCCTCATTATTTCAACGATATATTGAATGGGCAGGAATACCATGATTTTCTGGAGAATGTTCTCCCTGTTCTTCTGGAAGATGAGGAAGTCGATGTGAGAGATATGAGATGGAGCAGGACCCCATTACGCGAGGGCAGTTAATCAATTTCTTAATAAACATTTTCCCAATGGATGGATGGGACGTGGAGGGGCGATTCCCTGGCCGACAAAATCACCTGACCTTACCCCACTAGATTATTTTTCCTGGGTCGTTTTGGAAAGCATAGTCTATGAGGTAGATATCACAACAAGAGAACAGCTACGTGAGAGAATAATTGAAGCATTTTGCTTCATAAAAAGGCAACCAGATCAGATAAGAAAAGCTGTAAGGAATATCTTGAAAAGATAAAGGAAGTGCCGGCCGGGAGGCGAATGGATGGCATTTTGAAAATGAATTTAAATCAGATTGAGTCTTTTTTAAGTAGTGTTTATTTAATATGTTATTGTTATCATTTAGTCAACTGAATTAAATTTTCTAGAACACTGAATTCAGTATGTGTATGTCTGTTATTGCACCTACTCTCCATTCCATTTTTCAAAATAACAGTTTTGGAAGTTGGCTGTACAACATTTTGATGTGTTTCGTATGGTGACGGTCAGCAGCAAACTTCAAAAATTGTCCTGTAGAAAAATAAAACGGAGTTTACTTCCATCTTCTACATTTGGTCGGCTGCCATTTTTATTGGATACGACATTCAAGGTTTTGTTTCACTTGTAGGATAGAAATCAATTGAGTTTCGAATATTTTACGTTGATCTTCCTTGATTAATTTTGCTCAAGTAGGTACTAAGTATCAACCTTCCTCCAAGGTGACAGGCTATCGATTTTACAGAACCAATTGAAACGTTAAAAAAAAACTGAGTTGGGCTCTGTAATATCATTCTTTCAATCGAGTCAGTAATACTTTCCTAACGATTTTATTTTATATAAATGTTTTTTTCCTATGTAGTACTGTACTAGCCATAGTAGAAAAACATACATTTGCACTGTTTTCAAAAATAATAAAAAAAATTCTATGCATGCCAAACAGCGTTTTTTTTTATTTGGATTAGTACCATCCGCTTTGACATGACAGAAAGAAAATTTGTTCAACTCGCTTTGCAGGGTGTTGTTTTCACAGTATCAATAAAAACGTAAACAATAAATAAATACGGCCCTGCAATTTCAACGGTTGATTGAATAATACTTTATATCGGGTAGAATGAACTTTCCTTATGATTTTTGTTGAAAAATGATGATGTGCAGCATCACTCATAGGCACAATGTAAATCCATTGAAATTATACCATTTTCAAAAGTTTAATTTTTTCTGCAGAAAACTTCCGCGTTAATTTTTTTTCAACTGTTGCTCAGTATCATCCTTGAGCTTCAAAGTGAGAAGAATAAAAATTGTCTGAAATTGAATTTTTTGAAAACCTATTTTATCGAGCTCAGGAAGCATAGTCAGTGTGCCAAATTTTATATTTATGAGTTGTTTACTTTCAGAGATATTTAACGTAGAATAATTCACATATTTTCAGATATCACCCTTTATATCCGTCAAAAACGCTACAAGAAATGTTTAATAGCAGATATGAAATGGCCTCGGTCCATATTACTTATGGTTGGACTATGTACTATTCGTCGTGAATCACCCTGTATAAGTACACATTTTCTTTGCTTCTGTAGGTGCAACAATGTTGAGAAAGGTGATTAAATCGTTGGAACTAGCGAGCCAGTAAACATCTGTGGGTTTCATAAAGAAATATATTGAATAGTCAAATAGAATGTGCTGCAAGTTACTTTCATTATACGAGGGTGGTCTGAAAATATTCCTACCTGAACATGAAGATGGCAGCACTCACCAGGAATGGCTAGGGAATGTGTTTGCGCATCTTTTGAAAGATACTCACCATTATTGCAGTCATTTTGTACGCGAAGTTGTTGTTTGACAATCGTTTGAGTTAATCGAGTGTTTTTGTGAAATTGGAAAAAATGGAGTATCGAGCTGTCATTGAATATGTGTTTTTGAAAGGCAATATGCCTTTCGTAAATCAAAGACGGTTGGACGCTGTGTACGGGGTCTCTGAACCATCATAAGATGAGATAAGATAAGATCTTTATTTTCCAGTAGACAACATAACATCGCATAGGAAGAGTCATACACTTAAATCTAGGTAAATATAAAAACATAGAAACACATAGGAGCGAGCACACAATTCCAAAATTCAGAATTCAGGTTTGAAGTAAAAATTATCAATCTTAATTAAAATTGTCCTAAGAACATTCTAAAAGAAACATGACGACATATCAGAATAAAAGCATATCATTCACCACCGTGAAATTTTGGGAAGCTGAATTTGAACGTGGACGTACCAACTTGGGAGACGATGAACGTTTGGGACGCCCAAAAACTGCAATTACTGATGATAACATTGCTCATGTTCACCAAATATTGCAAGAAGACCGTTGAATTGGAGTTAGAGAAATAGCAGAGGCTATGAATACGTCCAAAGAACGTGTTTGTCAAATATTGCATGAATAATTACGTAAGATCAAAAACGTGTTCGAATGAACATTCCCAACGCTCTGTTGTCGCAGTTCAGGCGCAATAAATCCGAGTTTTTTGCGCCGATTATTAACTCTTCGATGAATCTTGCATACACCATTATACTACAGAAACAAAGATACATTCAAAACAGTGGCTCGTGGAGGAGGAATCGACTCCAAAAAAGCACAAACTGTTTTTCGCTGGGAAACTAATGGAGACGGTTTTTTGGAATAGTTATGGAGTTATATCAATCGATCACCTTCAAAAAGAAGAACCCAACACAGGAGCAAACTACACATCATACCTTGACAAGCTGGAGTCAGAAATTGCAGAAAAAAATGCGGTTGCCATAGCGAAAATCCACGAATTACGATTTAAACTACTTAACCTTGCTCATAACTCACCAGATCTAGCCCCAAACGATTTTTTTCCCTAAGCCTAAAGTTGCGCTTAGACATATATTTTCGTCAAATGAGGAAGCCATAACCTTCGTAAACAATTACTTTGCAGAGGAAGATGCCAAGTACCACTTGGACCGGTTGAAAAAATAGGAGCATCGCTGTAAGAAGTGTGTAGACTATGTAGGAAAATTAAAATGAATTCGAAAAAAATTTCTTATATCTTTGTTGGGTCGAAATTATTCCAGTCCACCCCTGTATGTCAATTACATGATATACTTACTAACCATTCTTATTTGGGCGAGGATCCTTAGGATTTGTATAGGATTTTGTAATGAAATATTTTTGGGTGGACGAAGATAATTGCGATACAGTGTCAGAGAGGAAGAACCAGCAGCGAAAGATATATATCATATAGCTCGATGTAATATTCAGAGAGAAGTGTTTTCCTATTCTGTCTGAGAGTAATGGTGTTGAGCCCATTGGTAGTCCCAAATCCAACACTTCATTAAGTTTATGTTGATAAAGTACCTTTTATGAGTTATGCTTTGCACTCACACAAATCCTGGTATGTTCTGTGAATTGTTCTTGTGGATGTTCTGCAAATGTTCAGCCTCCTTACTGCTGGTGAAGTCAAATATTGGAAATATAACCTCCAATTCCTGGTAAATACTTTCTTGATAGTCCTTGGTTCCAATTTGATTCTGACCTGATTGCATGTATTAATGTTTCTCATATACTTCAGTTATCAGCATTTTTTCCACAAAATCATCATAATTTTTTTTAATATGCTTCCTTTTTCATTTTCATTTTTCTTCTCCCCGCTTATTTTCTTTCTCCTTGGTAACCATCACTTTTTGTGATCTTATATCAATTTTTACTTAGCACTTTCAATTTAAGCACATTATTCACTTCCTACCTATTATACATATTTTATTTTCAAATTTGACATCTACACATAGTTCTATTTACAAAATTCTCTTCAAAGTTCGCTTGTACCATTTTTCTGTTTTCAAATTTCATTATTTTGATCATTCAAAAGGAAAATAATTTGACATATTTCCTTTTGGTTCTAATTTTGAATACAGGATGTTTCTTGCATATAAATATAATGTTTAGTTGAATTCTGGATATTTATTTCTAAATTTGGATTTGTATATTTTTATAGGTTGTGCCAATTGAATGAACTAATCCAACATAATGATGATAATGGAAAGAGGGTGGCACTCTTGGATTATCTGCGTCGACTGGAAAATATATATATATATATACAGAGTGTTTCATAATTGAATGCTAATCCTTCGATGATTTAAAGAAAAAATCTTCATATGAACATATAGGTCCGCAACCGCTTTATTTCTGAGATACAGGATGTTGGAATTTAACAAAAAAAATCAGTTCTATCGCAATATCTCTGAAACCACTTTGTTTTTTTCTTCAATTTTGGTCATTGCAAAGTACGCATAAAAATAAATTTTTTCCATGATAAAGAATTCCTTAATTTCCCTCAGTGGCATCCCTGTGAACATGCCCTGCCATATTTTTGATAAAAATGATGATACGCCAGTGTCTTTTCTCCAAACGAATACCATTTTCGTAATTGTCCTCTATCTTCTCATAAAAATGGTCTCATGCGTTTTTTTCGTCCGGCGAACCATTTTTGAGTTGGAAAATAAAATGCATTCATTTGCTTGTCCCTATGCGAAATCAGCCGTTGAAGAGTTGGATTATCTTGTGGGCTAGAGACATCTAGAACACATTCCGTTGTTTTCAACATAAACAATTTTGATACTTCTTCAGCTAGATACGTGATATTATTTACGTTAAATTGTCGACAAGCCTTCCTTCATCCTCCCCACCAAAATCTTCATCAGTTAACTTATTCACATCTGGTGGTTCTATATAAATTCATCGAATGACGAGGTGGTCTGAATAAGCCATTTGTAATGCTTCTTCTGAAGTTAACATATACATCTGTAACAACAACAAGAAACACCATATAAACATGCAGCCTGTAAAGCCTAGCATTGCCATATGGCAATTCTAAGGTTAGGAATCATATAAATATCATATTGGTGGATTCATGTAGTCAAAAATGCTATTGGTATCAAAAGTGAACATTTATAGAGATTTCATAGAGATTCGAAGCTACTATAGGCCATAACAGGTGATATTTTGTTGTACTTACATGAAGTTTTACATCCATTTTGCAGTCAGCAATTATCACTCAATAGAATATTCAATTACACTTAGCAAATAAAACATGTCAGAGTCATCTACCCCTTTTCAGTGGTAACATAAACAATTTGAAAACTATACTGTAGCAGGAAACAGGAGAATTGGATTCAGTTTTTTTCAATACTAGTATATATGTCAGGAGGATAAGCATTGCCGTATGGCAACGCCAGTCTCTCATGGGTTAACGAGATTTTCTCCAGAAATCTCAGAACTTGCCCATCATTGAGATTCGGTCTGCAAAACAAAGAAATGGCGCACCATCTTGAAACAGCCATTTTGAAGTAGGACAAAAAATCATGTGCGTTCTATAAAAAGAGTCTGATAATGAATCGTTCGATATCTTTAATCTGAAAATATGAATATCAATAAATGAATTCTGTCCATAAATTAAAACAAGTCCGAGATTTTGGAGTCGCCATTGCAAATTGTTCAGGAAATAATGGAAATGGCTCATTTTCCCATTGCATATTTGACCTATATTGCCAGTTACAGATGAGTTGAATGAAAAACGTTATGATATAAGCCAAGAGACTTCGTTGCACATTCTGGAGAAATATTATTTTAGTTGAAGTTGGTATTTACATATCTGAATATACGATTTACTATATTTGCTCGGTGATGAATATTATCCATTTCCATTGTTGAATATGCTCCGTACTAGTTGATTATTATCAGAGCTAGCTGAAAAAAGTGATCGGTCTGCTGAAAGTTGAAAAGCAGCGCACACAAATGTGATCAGTAATTACTTGTGATAAATAACGCTCTTCATAATAGTTTGATTCAGTTTAATTCTAGTATTGCAAAAGTTCATTTTATTGAAAAAATTTCAGCCAAGAATTTTTTTCAATTTTATCAAAATATTCGTGACGAATTCATAGAAATAATTTGAGGACGTGAAATTAAGTAATTCTGAAAAACAAACAAAATCCCTGTAACATTTTTTTCTCAAACAATTATATGAATGACTTGAAATCAATGGTTAATGCGACCTAAGCCATTGAATTGAATGAACACTCTTTTGAAATGTCTCGTTTTGGAAAAAAATATAAAAAATCAATCATCCTAAAACCACTGCACAAAAACAAACCCTTAGGTTGAGTGCGTTCAGATATTTAATGAGGAACTGAAGTATATATATATATATATATATATATATATATATATATAATGTATATATATGAAAGAGCTTCTTTTTGTTGACTCCGTTGATTTGTCGTTTTTACTACCAAGTGTTGTTCATCCTGGCACTTCTTCACCGTACTGATGAGAGGTTAAAGCTCGAAACACATGTCTACGGTTATAACTTTTTTTGAGGGCTATGTCCATCAAATTTTTTCCATTATGTAAATATATATATACAAGGGCTTCTTCAGTATTTTATTTAGTATTTGAGTACATTGTTGGATCTGAAACATTGGGCTTCATTTTACTTCCAAGGGTTTGTTTGGTGTTAATGGTCACAGAAGCCAAAAACAAACAAATGAAAGCAAACTGTAGCCCAATTTGGCCAAGGGCGAAACATTTACGGAAAAAATTAGTCGCTAGTTATTGCAAAATGAAAAACTAATCCAAAACCCAAGAAAGTTCCCCATCCAAAAATATACAACAGGATTCAAGAAAAAACCCCGAAGTTTTTGTTGTGAAGAAAATACAAAACATATATTCATATTTTCTATATATATATATATATATATATATATATATATATATATATATATATATATATATATATATATATATATATATATATATATATATATATATTGGGTGTAGTGGGTTCTTGAATCTTGAAGATTGTATTTTTGGATTTCTTGGGTTTCAGATTCGATTGTATGAAATTAATTTTTTTCAGACGTTTCGCCCCAGTTCGGGGGCATTTTCAGTAGAATTTATTTAAAACATTAAAAACATTTGAATCTGAAAATAAAACATTGGTTTGGATAACATCATATGTAGAAAGTTAGGTTGTGTCTGAAAATAAATTTAATTACCTTTTTGGTTAGGTACATTGGTTTTACCATGACTGTGTTTTGTTACCAACAAACAGTTGGATTTCGGGGCGGTGTTAAATCTTGTTGCATCATTGTTTGAACGGATAACTTTTAATATGGTGTGGTTTGTTGTTTTGTGAACTGTCATTAAAGGCGCCTGAACGACATAGTATAGAACTATTTATAGTTATTTTGTTTGTTGTTGATAGAGCTGTAGTACACTTCGCTGGGATGATGTTGTGTTTGTATTGGCTACACTGTGGCGTCGGTGTGCGTGCATATTCCTGAACTGTGGCAACTGCTGAACATTGTGGCAACTCGCACTCCGTGCCACAGTGTCTTTCGTATATTGTGACGATATTTTGTCCTATTTCTGATCACAATTCGAAAATATAGCTTCTTTGGGAGATTGATTACCGTATCACATAATCCACTTCGTTTATTCCATTCCTCGACCAGAGTTATTACTCATTTTACAGAGTTGCCATAAGTTCGGATTATTCTTGTGTATGTACACACAGAGCTATGACTTTCTTCATTTAACTACATCAGCTCCCCTTGCGGTCTACATGAGAACTAGAATGCCATGATAAGTTAACTTAACACATTATTGTGTTAAGTTGTGTTAAGTTCCTCCTTTGGCAGTCTCTTCGAGATTAACCCGTCAAGTTCAGTCTTCACACCCATTCGTGGTCACTTTGGAGACCTGCAGAACATCAATTTCCAAAGACTCATTCATCCAACGAACTGCGAGGCTTTGGAACTCATTGCCTAGGGAGGTGTTCCCCGAGGCATACAACCTCCAGAAATTTAAAAAGAACACCAACTCCTACCTTCTTTCCCTTGGTTCCCCCGATGTTCTCTGAACATTACAGGATATCCCTTTTCGTGGGAACCAGAACATATAAAAAAAAAAAAAAAATAAAAAAAGGATTTGTTACACCCCAGTATTCATTGATGAATAGTCTTTTCAGTTTCGATTTATCCATCAAATCAGAAGTTATAGAAAAACGTGCGTAAAAAACAGTAACCAAAATTTCAGAGATGCTTTACTTCGAAATGGTTCGAAATTGTTTTCCCATTCACTGTCATCCGATCAATGCGTCAGAAGATATCAAAGGATGATTGTTCTTGAATCATATTTCCTCTGGACGAATTTAGCAGTTTCCGTTTTTGAGGTGACATATATATATATATATATATAAATATATATATATAAAATATATATATATATATATATATATATGGAAAGAATTTAGTGGACATAGCCCTCAGAGAAAAAAGTTAACCGTAGACACGTGTTTCGGGCTCTCGGTTCTCATCGGTACGGTGGGGAAGTGCGAGGATGAACAACACTTGGTAGAAAACGACAAATCAACGGAGTCAACAAACAGAAGCCAGCCGCTCATATATATATATATATATATATATATATATATATATATATATATATATATATAAATATATATGTAAATGTTTTTCGGTGTGCGTGCATATTCCTGATCTATGGCAAATGCTCAATATTTAATTCCATTTCTCACCCAGAGTAATAACTCATTATACAGAGTTGCCATAAGTTTGGATTATTCTTGTGTTCGTACACACAGAACTATGACACCAGCTTCCATTGCGATCTACATGAGGAATGGAATGCATTATATAAATATATATATATATATATATATATAAGCAGTGGGGAATAACGGGGATCTTCAGTCAGCACAAATGTTGAAATATGAAGAACTCTTCAATACGTTGACTGAGTTGTTTCAATTTTGAAACTTTCTCAGGTCAGTAATCTGAGTGGCTGATTGATAAACATTAACTTTTAAAACGTAAAATATATGTAAACATTTGTCGGAATGGTATTATAGCTTTGACAAATGTTTATATATTTTACGTTTTAAGTTAATGTTCATCAATCAACCACTCAGATTACTGACCCTGAAGAAGTTTCAAATTGAAACGAAGTCGGTCCAACGTATTAAGAGTTTTCATAATTCAACACTTTTGCTGACTGAAGATCCCCGTTATTCCCCACTGTTCATACCAATTTTCAGTCGTGATATCTGAATTTTTATATATATATACATATATATATATATATATATATATATATATATATATATATATATATATATATGTATATGTATGATTAAAAAATGATCTTCAATAATTTTTGGGAATGAATAATTTATAATTTGATTTTGCAAATAATGAAACATTCATGGTATTAAAAAATATGATAACCTTTGGGTTCATTGGTAAGTTGAATTAGTATAATTAATGCGTGCATATAATAATGATATATTTGACAAATGAAAAGTTAAACAGAAGATGACAAGTTACCTAGAAAGTAACTCAAAAAACATTATTGGAAATACAATTTTTTATTTTTCTTCAATCCACTGAAGCCTCAATATATCCACAATTTTTTTCAAAACATTTATTGATGCGTTTATTAAATTCCCGTAACAAATCTTTTATCACAAGTATGTGTTGAGATGGTTCAAACTAATTTACAAATTCTATAAAGTCTAATTATTTTGTTGAAATTTCTACAAAAATATCTTATTCCTGTAAGTGTTAAGTGAAATATAACAATACTGGAGAAATTGGAATTATAGGTGTGTCAGACATTTAGAAGAGAACGCCACTCTATAATTCTAATTCTGTTGTTTATAGTATCATTCTCGGCTCTCTATCATTCTCGGCTCTATATGTCATGAGCAATATTTTCAAGCAATTTACATTTCACGGATTTATACAGTTACCTATGGTGCTATGTAATATTTCAAATTAGATTTGAAAGGGTTCGTGGACAATTCTCCTGAAATATCTATTGATGCAATGATTGGATGACAGTGAACAGAAAAACGATTTGGAACCATTTTGAAGTTAAACATCTCTGAAAATTTGGTTATTGTTTTTATGAACGTTTTTCGATATTTTCTGATTTAATGCAAAAATTCAAACTGAGAAAAACTATTCATTAATAAATATTGTGAAGCAAATCATTCATTTGCGAAAATCAAACAAATATGAAAAACATAATGGATTAATTTCAGAAATATCTTAAAAATTATCGTGTTCAAACAAATTTTTTTTTTGATTTATTCGATTGGCGTTGAAAAGGGAAACATTCTCACTTGAATATTGAATAGAAATATTTTCTATATGAGTTCTTAACTAAGACTGGAATAGAAAATCGTATAACTATCTTGATAAAAATGCAAATTTTCAATTTCAGATTTTTTTTTTTTGAGTTAGGGTCCTTTTAGAATATCTATCAGATGTAGTTCAATGTCCAGCGTGGCTTTAGCCGGGAAAGTAGTTGTTTTCTGCTAGACATTCACAAAAAATAACTTAATTTTTAACGTGGATTTTTCAATTCACAGAAAAATCTTTCTATTCAATATTCAATTGAGAATGTTTCCCTTTTCAACATGAATACCCCACAAGAGGTTATCTTGAACGATGGAAGATAATGACTAAAGTTTATCTTTCAGTCGCAGATGATTCCACATCTGATTTTATGAACATTCTGTTCATATTTTCAAACAAATCAATTCGATTAACATTTTCAAAATACGTGTAGCGTATTTTGAATTGTCATGTAGTTTTACAGAAAACTCATTGAAACTTATTGCAAAATGATAATTTGGTACCCCAATTTAATAAAATTTTTAGAAATATTCAAAATTGCAAATTGTATCACTCAGATAGGATTTTGCAAGGAATTAAACAAGTCTAAGGTAGTGAGTGAATATTATAAAAATAAAATATAATCAATTAATAGTGATATCACAGTGTGTCATCCAAATATTTTTCAAGATTATAGTAGGCTTCATCACTCACTGAATTTCTTGTTTTTCTTCTAAATGGACTAAGTGCTGTTACTTCTTCAACACCCAGAGGAAGTTTACTGTACATCTTTATACCAATAAATGTGATTGTGTCATGTATCGAAGTTGAACTGGGAATTTGAGGCTTCAGTTCATTCATTTGGGGATTTACAGCAAATTAATTTACTTTTGATATACTCGCTTTGATTCGACATCCCACGAAATTCGATTTTTTTCTATAATTTTTCGAAATTTTATTCGTAATTTGGAGTTTTGCTCGAAAAAACTCATTCTTTTAAACACCTCATTCTCAAGGAACTCTTTGTTTCTCTTTAATTCCAAAGTCCATATCCAACTTATCATTATAAATGAACTTAAAACGGTTTAGTTGATTAGGATCAATGTTATTGAAGAAAATTATTGGTTTCTCACCAACTTTTCGAACTATAATAAATTTATCAACAGAGCTCTGTAACAATGAGTTTTACAGAGCCCTGATGAAGAACTCATTGAAGTTCGTAACGTTGGCGAGAAAGCGATTGTTTTTCTTTAATAACATTGATTCTAATCCCAACCAAACCGTTTGAAGAACATATCTGTGGATCACCAAACTTACCATAATTATAAATGAACTTAAGACTCTTACACGAGATTAGGTGTCGTAATTTTTTTCCAATCAATCTCTAATAGTATCCTGATGTTTACGTAGAATTTTTTATTTCAAAGTATTTTTTTTTCACAAAATGTACCTTTTTCAAAATGCTTTTATTGTATCTTCGTTTTACAACATTTAAGCTTTGAATTTCAACTCATAACATCCAACACTCAGTGTTAACGACTTGAGACTTCTAATATGAGAAAACTGATTGAATCGAAATTTCCTATATTAGTAGATATACATTATCCATAAAAATCGAATTTAAGGAGTAATTCGATACATTAAAGATATAAAAGAATTTATTTGTGATTACACTTGTTACAACTATATTTGCAGTTTATGTATTTTTTTATTTTAAAATTTAATATATGTGAATGGGTTCTGCATCACATAGCTTTCATTTGACATTCCACAGCAGTTTTCCATGAAATTCGCTTTTATTCAATTATTCGAATTTTAATCCCAATATAAGACAGTAGATGTTTTTTCTTTCGAAAACTTTCTCAAACTGCTATTTCGAACGACATTTTTCTTTTTTTACCCCAAGTTTCATGTGAAATTTACAATCAGTTTTGGAATCAGGGCTCATTCATGAAATCATCAGTTTGATTCCACGAAATTTTTCATTTCGAAGAATAATTCGACTTTTTTACAAAATTTATTTTTTCATACTTTTTTTATTCAACTAAAAATTTCAATATTCTGAGCATTAAACTATACTCAACTTCATTCAAAATAACACCTCAACTTCAACTAACTCAATTCCCAACTTGCCACATTCAATTTTCAAGATTATATTTTTAACATTCGAATTTCATCATTTAATTTCCAACCATCAACTTTCAAATTACACCTACCTACAACCTTCAATTTTTGACAGATGACTTTCAATATTCAACTTACAACAATTTTCCATATTCAACTTTTTCAACATTAAACTTCATGTTTCATCCTTTAACATTCAACTCTGATTATTTAAAATTCAATTGTCAACATCCAATTTCTGATATTCAGCCGCAATAATGAACATTGGTATCGACGAGAAGAAATTTTCGCTTATGTTCCGACTAACGAAATGACTGCTCGCTGCGCAGAAGCAAAATAAACTTGTTGGTAGTAGCCACAGAGTCGTGTGTACGTAAGTAAGTGGGCGTGGTAAAAAGTAAATAAAATGTGGCAACACCGCTCTCACACACCTCACGAACTTTCGACACTATGGCTACTAATTTTGCACTATGACAAACACATTACTTGTACACACAACATTGTGGCTCAGGTAGCCGTAGTGTGGAACATCAATATATCTTGTCAAACGGGGTGTACTTAAGAAATAAAAATAGCTAAATATTTCTTAGAAAGAGCACTACCTCCACCTAGTATATTATCAAATGTGCCACAAGTTCGGAATATGCTTGGGTTGCCATAGTGTAGCTGATACCTGTATGTGTGTGTACGTGTGAGTGGGTGATATGGGTAAACTGAATAATCATTTGTTGCAGCTGGGATTTATTTATTTGTTTTTAAATTAGAGTGTGGTAGATTTGTCTCCAATTGCGTATGTCTGTGCGGTTGTTCATGGCATGTTTGTTTTGTTTTATATGTATAATTTCTTTGAATGTTCTTTATTTTTGCTTTTGTCCTATGTTAGTACTTTTATATTATTGAAATTGGGGTTATGATTTTCTGTAATAATGTGTTTGTTGAGAGCGGTACTTGCTTGTTTAGATTATTTATGGCCATTTATTCTATTACATAATAGTTGTGATTCCGATATAGACTTCGTCCCAATCATCACACGGGATACTATATACTATGTTTGAATTTTTCATTATAGGCTTTTTAATAAGGTGTATATTTTTTTTTCAAACATACAATCATTTGACGTTTTGAAAAAATTATACATTCCATTAAAAAGCCGAGACCCCATAATGAAACAATCAAACCTAGTATATAGTATCCCGTGTAATGATTGTGACAAAGTCTATATCGTAATGGCCTCACAACTATCATGTTGTAGAATAAATGGTCACAACGATGCTGAATAAGCAAGTACCGCTCTCAACAAATACATTATTACAAAAAATCATTACCCCAATTTCAATAATATAAAAGTTCTAACATACGAGAAGAACAAAAATAAAATAATATTGAAGGAAATGATACATATAAAACAAAAAAAGAACATGCCATGAACAACCAAAGAGACATGAGCAATTCGAGCCAAATCTACCACACTCTAATTTAAAAACAAATAAATAAATTCCAGGTGAAACAAATCATTATTCAGTTCACCCATATCACCCCCAAACACGTACCCAACACCATCTCAGCGAAGTGTACTACAGGCCTACCAACAACAAACAAAATAACTGTAAATAGTTCTACACTACGTCGTCCAGGCGCCTTTAATGACAGTTCACAAAACATCAAACCACACAATATTGAAAGTTTTCTTTTAAAACAATGATGCAACAAGATTTAACACCGCCCCGAAATCCAACTGTTTGTTGGTAACAAAACACAATCGTGGTAAAACCAAGGTACGTAAGCTTGAAGGTAATTGAATTTATTTTCGGACACAACCTAACTTTCTACATTTGATGTTACCCAAAACAATATTTTATTTTCAGATTCAAATGTTTTTAATGTTTTCAATAAATTTCACTGAAGATGCCCCCGAACGAGGGCGAAACGTCTAAAAAAATTTAATTTCATACAATCGAATCTCAAACCCAAGAAAACTCCAAATATATATATATATATATATATATATATATATATACATACATATATATATATATAATATATATATATATAATGTAAGGTTCATCTTTCCGTTGTTTATATAAATATATATATATATATATATAAACAACGGAAAGATGAACCTCACATTGGTTGCACTTTGTTGTGAAAAAATGTGGTTCCATGATTTTATCTCCGGTTGCCTTCATCGAGAGCTCTCATCAAAATCGGTCAAGTCGGTCTTTATTTTCTGTGGTCAAGGATAAAACTCCGTTATTCTCACAAATAAAACTAGTTTATTGCATTCCTTGTGCAAGTTGTAACCATGAATATATAGGTCAAACAGCTAGGTTACTAAGAGACCGTATAAGTGCCCACAAAAGTGATTGTAGACTTCACCCTGAAAGATGTGCTCTCAGTGAAAATGTGAATAAAGAAGATCACAATATGGATTATAATTCCACAAAAATTTTAGTAAAAGAAAAGAATGCTTCGGAACGAATCTTTTTGGAAATGGCATTTATTTCTCAATCCAACAATTGTTTAAACGAAAGAACAGATCTCAATCATTTAAGTGAGATCTATTCTTATTTATTAATCGTAGACAGGAACCCGAATGCTCTCAATAATAATTCATTTTCCTTTTCAATTTAATACAAACCAACATTAAAGATTTTACAATTAATAACATAATAAAATTTATTTATTCCATTTTACCATTAGAAAATCTCATCTTCAGTAGTAATTGCAATTGATGTTTTCACTTTCATTTGGACAGCTTAGACCAAATGTCTCTTCTTCTTCTCAAAAATTGTACAATTTTGACGTTGACATTTCAGGTTACGTTGAATTCCAACCTCTATGTTTTGATTTTCCCTCACTTTTCACATTCATAACTAAAGAATGTTCACCACAATTGTTTTCGGCTTTTAGTAAATTTACCAGTAATGTTTTTGTTACAAATATTATTCCATATAAATCTAATTGTTGCTCCATGTTTTTACATGTTTTAATGCTGTCTTTTACATCTTTTTGTATTTCACCAAAAAACGACCATTCTCACTAACATTGTAAGTGAGGTAATTTTTATATTTATCAACATACTATAGTATTTTCACCTTTGTAGCTGCCTGATGATGACAATATTCATTGTAGAAATATTGGAAATATAATGTTATAAGAGTACATTTGCGTTTGCTGCTGTCCCAAAAGAATGTCTCAGACTTTTTCCTTACTAGTCAGCAAAGACTACCTCTCCTCTTTCTATATATATATATATATATATATATATATATATATATATTTTATATATATATATATTTTTATTTTCTCGGAATGAACGTTCATTCAATCATGAAACATGAAATGAAAGAATAATAGTTGAATTATATTCTACCTGAAGATGACATACACAATGTCGAAACGTCGAATAAAATAAAAAATATATAGACTGACTAAGGCCCTTATTCCGAGAAAATAAAGAATATGAACATATGTGTTCAAGAAATTAAGAAAAAAAATATATATATATATATATATATTTTTTCTGCGGTTTCGTATAAAGATTGTCTTTGAAAAGTTCTTTCCAGAAAAATTGTAGTATTATTCAAAAACTAATATGATTTTTTCTGAATATTCCCCCACAATTATTTAAATATTTCAACATAATCTGATTCGAAATTGAGTGCGAAAATTGTTTGTGAAACCTGGAATCACTTCAAAATATTATCCACTGGAATAATCCAAAAGACTCCTATCATAGAATATTTCAGGTGCACATCCTGAAAATAATCCTTGGACATCACTAGGTTGGAACAGTCAAATTACTTGGAGACACTACCGGAATGACTATTAGAAAATTGATTTTTCCGAACAATATTATAGAATAATATCAAATAATTTCGAATGGTGATTCTATAAAAATGATCCAGATCATTCTTGGAACAGTAGGTGCGATATTTTCGAGATATCCCCGAGTATTAGTATGCTGGATTATTCATTTATTTTGTGGGAATTTTTGCGCCAGGAATTCCCAATTCTATTTGACACATTCCGTTTCGAAGATTGTAACGGAATTCGTGCAATGAATTCTGAGGAAAAAATATAACATTCTGTCATCCAGGTACATGTTTCATAATCAAGTACTTGCCGTTCAGTGAAGCAGATCAAACCAGACTCGCTGACGATTCCAACAGAGGGGGCACCCCAACAAGAGCGGGAAAAATCAGACCAGACTGCGTGTCGGGCACTCAAGTTTACTACCGCTAGCGCAGGAAGTGGAAAGTGTGTGAAATTACTTCTTTTCTTTACCAAAAAGGTGATCAGAATAGATCGTCACTCGGGAAAAGCACGTTTTTCTTGGGATCAAAAGGGCTTCGGATAGGGAGGTTAGGTTCCGAAACTATACCGCACGAAAGCAATGCCCAGAGTGGACTGAAACAAACCAAACACGCCGTCGTTCGCGAGATTGAATAGGGATGCTGCGTCGCACTCCTGTACCGCGACACAGGATGAAGGGGAGGAGCTACTTCGAAAAAACTTCAATAGCTCGAATGAACGTGAGGACGACTGATCTAGATATCCAGACGCTTTGTTTCATTTTTCATCATGCGAACTACACTTCCGAACAATGAAGACGTCGGCGTCGTTAGTTTGCATAACAGGGGAGATTTTTGAGCCTTCATTAGATTCGTTACTCCTGAAAAAATCGACGAAATTTCACGAATTCCATTGTCTGTAGGAGGCTTCAGTAGATAGGAGACGATACCGATAAACATCGAACTTATTATAATATTTCACGAAAAACATGAACCGAATTGAAATTCAGGTGTATCTCCAAAATAATTCCACAAATTTAAAGGAATCCATGTTCATCCAGGTTCATTGAATCATATAATGTCATTTAGGCGTTCTCTTTATCATCTGGGAAGTTATGAATATACAGAGAGAACCAAAAAGTAGGACAAATGTGCCTGAAATGAAATACTTGTTTTTTTGAAACCACGCGCAATTTTCCTTATATATTGGCAACCTAGCATGATGTAGGTACAATAGCATATCAGATATTAGGTAGATTTCAATTGAAATACTACCTTTTATTGGTTCCGTCATCACAACAAGACTTTCAAGAAATTTTTATACATCTTCGCCAGAACACGAAATAGTATATTATGCAACGATCATTTAATGATGGTTATTAACACACGAGCATTAACCGGGATACGAAACGAGCCGAAGGCGAGTTTCGTATGGTTTATGCGAGTGTATTAATAACCATCACATGAGAGTTACATACGCTATTTTTTCTACACCCGAAAAATAATGAAGACTATAAATATTATATTTATATTTGTATTGAACACAAAAACAGTAATTACTCGTATTTCTATAAACAATTCTACAAAATTGTAATTTATGGTATTACCTCGGGTATTACCATGGATATAGGAAAACTATAAACATTCTATTTTTATTTATACTGAACATAATAATTGTAATTAATCTGATTTCTTGAAAATATTAAGATTATTCATTATGCAGTTCAAAAAGTTTATTCCAGGTCCCACTGATCTGGAAGTGGAAGGAATATTTACATTTATTTCATTATTGCTGGTCTCAATGGAGTTCAATATTGAATTGGAAATACTGATTTTATTCTGAACCGAATTTTCAATGTAGCCTTTCGCCACTGAATTGGATTTCCAGTCACCATGACGTTTTAATGCAGTAATGTCAACACCGGCATCAACTAATACGGTTGCAGGTGTCCTTCGAAAACAATGCCCTGTATATAAATTCGGATCGAGCAGATTCAAATATATTGCTATTTGCTTTCCTAAATTACCAAATCTATTAATACCAAAGTTTTGAATTGTGCAAAAAGAAGGGGTGGGGCAAATTTTCGGCCGTAGATTCATATAATGTTCGTTGTACTTTTGTTTTAGTTTCTACCACATTAACAATTAAGATTCCATTCGTATCTTTGACATTTTCACATTTTAGGTCATGTAGTTCATGCCTTCGACATGCTCCCATTATTCCAAAAATCATTGCTACCTAAAACAAAAAGATAAATTCAAAGAATACAACAATAAGAAATAAAGAAAAGAAAAAAAAAAGAAAAAATGAAATAAAAAGCAGGATGACCTAGGCTAGCTTCGAAGCCGCGTCTCATACTGTAGTCTATAGTTCAAATCTAGCGCCTTAGCCTGCTTCGCCACGAGTTAGCTCATCAAGTTTTCTCGACATTAATGAAATATATCATGCATGAGTCGAATGGAAAATATATTCATGACATCATTTTTGAAAATGCAATGTTAGGTAGATATTTACTTTCATAAATAAAAACTTTTTATCGGGTGCTTCGTCGATAAACGTTCTTATTGGTTCAGGTGAAAACATTTTTGATTTTTTTCCAACATATCCTTCGGACTTTCGCTTAAATAAAGCTTGTAGTTTCTTATATTTAGAAATGTCTATATTATGGTTGATATTTACCAACGATTTTATTATTGAATAATGTGTCCATGTACTAGATGATTTCCTAGTTTCCATCAATTCTTGAAAATAAGCAATCAAAACATTTTCGGAGAATGTCGAAATATTATTTGTATTTCTCCAGTCCATAAACCGTTCCTTACACTTTCTCAGATTTTTGGAATAAAATATTTTGTACTGAATTTTCTGCTTTGTCCGATATGTGTGGAGGAGTCGATGGTAATTCTTCTATATCGCTGATATCAGATATTTTGATAATATAATTATCGAAGTTCAGCTATATTCTACGAAAATTTAATACCTACTGATTTTGACAAATAAAACAATTAGATAGGAATCTAGGACAAACGTCAAATGCACAGCATGCTTGATTGAAAAATTATGGGTTTCTATTGATTAAAAATATGTATCGTTATGAAAAATCTGTATCATAATGGATCTCATTATGAAACGGATTATGGGCAAAGAAATGTATTATCATAGAACGGGTGTAGAAAAATGCAGTTTATATATCTATATAGGCCATGATTTTATGTACTACCATTATTGGCATCTTGAAAACAGTAAATTTTCATCACGTTGGATTTGATCTCGATTTCAGTATTCATTCAAGGTAGATCTATTCTACACTAGCTGACCCGACAGACGTTGTGCTGTCCGAATGTCTATATTCCCTCAATTTGTTTTCCTGAAAGCTCTCGTCCGCGTAGAATTTCTATTTTTTTATGTTTTTCTTTGTGTTGTTCCATCTAGGTTATGCTTTTGACTCTGCCCGCTTCCCGTTATCACGTTTTTTCATTATCCCGTTTCCCGTTATCCCGGTTTTATATTATCTCGTTTGCCCCTCATCCCGTTATTTCCGTTATCCCTTCATCCCGTTATCCCGTTTTCTCGTACTGTTATCCCTTTATTCCCGAAATCCCGTTTTCCGTTTATGCCGTTTTTCCATTATCCCGTTTTCCCGATATTCCGTTCTACAGTTTTCTTGTGATCCTGTTTTCTCATTTATATATATATATATATATATATATATATATATATATATATATATATATATATATATATATTTGCTGACTAGTTAGGTACAAAAAAACTAGGGATATTGAGGTAAGCAGCAATGAAAAAGTAAACTCTTTAAGGTTTATCCAAGCTTTCGGAAATGTTTATTTCCATCACCACGGAGACTAGAATAAATGAAAAAACCAATAGTAATACATATTCAAGTTCGAAACATTATTCTACTTATAACTTTGTTGAGGTTGGTTTCAATGATGTAAAACATATTCATCACATTCTGATACAAAAGAAAAATAAAACGTAGATCGAGGAATAAAATGAAGTTCAGAGTTGATACAACCACATTAGCATTGTTTAAAATTATTTCAATATAAATGTGTACTCTATGTGGTGTGACAAGTGGAACTGACAGGTGAGGAATAAATCCCACAATTATATTTAAGCCAACGACACCTGGCGGGTGGAAATAGTTACAGTGGTGCCAACTCTTAGATCAGTACCAACTGATGTTACCAGGTGGCGGTAATGTTAACAGAACTATCATTTGATATCACATTGTAGTCAATTTTGATAGATATTTAAGACAATAATCAAGAGTAGATCTCACTCAAATGGTTGATATCTGTTTTTTTTATTTATACAATTGTTTTCTTGGCAAATGAAAGCCATTTCTAAGAATGTTCTTTCAGATGTATGTGACTCTGTTGCTAGCACATTCACTGAATCGTATTTCATCTGGTGGTCAAATTTATTCACATGTTCTTCAGAACATATCTTTTAGGATGCAATCTGCAATCACTTTTATGTGAAATTATTCTGTTCGATAATGATCTTTGCGTTTGACCAATATATTGTTTATTACAACCATGACAAGGATAACAATTACATTTGACATTGATAGTGATGGAGATTTATCTTCAACTTTAGAATGAATTGATCTGATTGTTAGAACTGTTTTATATGATATTTCAGGGTTGTGAAATAATCTGGAGAGTATATAAGTGGAAAGAGGTTGAGTAGGGGTAGTGTTGGTTTCATTGTTGTTTGAGACAATGTTCGAGTTATTACTGTTGAAGGCCATTACTTAGTGAGACAAAGTATTATATAGAATGTTATTAAGTACAGTTTTTGGATATGAACTTCCTAAGAAAAGATAAAAGATAGTGTTTTGATTCTGTTTATGGGATTCAGGATCTGAGATTTCCAGTTCTCTTGATTTCATTTGTTTCACCAAGCTTATATCCGAAAACTTTACCTAATAACATTATATATAATACTTCGTCTCACGTAGAAGTACCAGCCTTAAACAGTAATAATTCGAACATTGTCACAAACAACAATTGAACTAACACTAGCCCTACTCAACCTTTTTTCACTTCATTACCATATATAAGAGAGATCACTCCTAAACTCTCCAGATCATTTCACAATCCAGAAATTTTTTAAATATCATATAAAACAGTTCTACCAAACAGATAAATTTATTCTTAAGTTGTAATAAACAATATATTGGTCAAACGCAAAATTCATTATCGAACAGAATAATTTCGCATAAAAGTGACTGCAGATTGCATCCTGAGAGATATGCTCTGGCAGAGCATGTGGATAAGTTTGACCACCAGATGAATTACGATTCAGTGAAAGTGCTAGCGACAGAGTCACATACATCTAGAAGAACATTCTTAGAAATGGCTTTCATTTCCCAAGAAAACAATTGTTTAAATAGGAAAAAACAGATATTAACCATTTGAGTGAGATATACTCTCATTTATTGTCTCTAGATATCAATCAAAATTGACAACAATGTAATATCAAATAATAGTTCTTGTTAACATTACCGCCACCCGGTAGTTGGTACTAATCTAACAGTTGGCACCACTGTAACTATTTGCAAGTAACACCCTTCAGGTGTCGTTGGCTCAATATAATTGCGAGATTTATTCCTTACCTGTCAATTTCACTTGTCACACCACATAGAGTACACATTCATATTTAAATAATTTTAAACGATGCTAATGTGGTTGTATTAACTTTGAACTTTGTTTTGTTTCCCGATCTTCGTTTCTTTTCTTTGGTATCACTATGTTAGATCAATATGTTTAACATCATTGAAACCAACCTCAACAAAGTTGTAAGTAGCATAATGTTTCGCACTTAAATATGTTTTACTATTGTTTTTTTCTATCTATTGTAGTCTCCCTGATGATGGAAACAAACATTTCTCCAATATCCCTATTTTTGTGTATATATATATATATATATATATGTATATATATATATATATATATTTCTTTTTTTTTTCAAACACTTTCGAACGCGATTTGGACATACCAATAAGACTATTATCATTATCTGTCGATCGCTGGGGTCTGCACGTAGGGTAGCTCGTCTCACATTTTCACTTCGACGACCTATGTCAGCATTGTAATGAACTTTGTTTTCCCTTTGATCTCAAACTGAAAATATTGTTGTTATGTCTACACGTACAAAGTCAATATAGGTAGATAGACTGGCAGATCAAAGTAAATTGATAAATTGATGGATCCCTCAACTCGAAAAACCATCATTTCGAGAGATATTATTTTCTTGGAAGATTCATTCCAAAGTTCATATATTGAGAAAGATTCAGGGAGTCAACCCAAGCATGAATTGATCATGGATGCCACAAATTCAGTGAAGCAATTATTTTCTGGAGAAACAATGAGCATGGATTCGAATCATCATGAAGAAAAAGACGGAGGCGAAACACTCCAAGGAAATGAAGATATACTAGATAAGGAGACAGCACCTATCGAAGAAAGAAGATATAATCTACGTGATCCTGAGACGGGAGAATTTTCTGATTTTGTAGCATACAGTGTTTTTTCGAAAGATATTGATGAACCTTTGGATGCCTCGAGTAGATGATGCCTTGAGTAGTGAATATTCTGATGAATGGGTAAATGGTATGAAATCTGAGAATCTCCCCAAAACAATAAAACTAAACCAACAGTAGAGCAATTGTTAAAAAATGGGTTTCCAAAGTTCAAAAGTATATCGAAAGAGAAATATGTAAGTTTAAGGCCAGATTAGTAGCCAAAGGCTATACTCAACACTTGGAGGTTAATTAATTCAATATTTTTTCCTCTGTAGTACGATAGAGTACATTCCGTTTTCTTTCTGTTCTTGCAACTGAAATGAATTTGGAAATTGATCACTCAGATATCAAAAAAGCTTTTCTAAATGGCAATATCGATGAATATATTTCTATGGCACAGCCAGAAGGTTTTGTAAATGAAGATGGGAAGGATGAGGTATGTTTATTGTAAAAACTTTTTAACAAAAAATTTAATCGACGAAATACACAACTGAAAAGTAAAAAATAAAATGAACCTCCTAAGTCTCAATAACTAAGCTCCTTAACTAATGTAAGTAACTAATTTTGAGTCGGCGCCAAACAAACAAGCAAATGAATTAGGTAAGGCGTGAAATGATAGCATCGAGTTGCGCGGTGACATTCTGATAATTTTTTTGAAGTAATTGAATGATTTTCGTTGATTGTGGTTCATTTTATTTCTCACTTTTTAGTTAAGTATTTCGTCTGTTTAATTTTTTGTTAAAAAGTTTTTATTTTTCAATTTTTTTGTGGCTGAAATCTACTGATAACTATGTTTTCTGATTACTCCAAAATACTTACTTACCCACTTTACTTAAACTATTACCAGTTAAATAATATGATTATCTACTTTTACTATTTGTTGTAATATAAATTATATTTGTTGTTCTGGTTGGCTTATTTCATTACTTTGAATATCATTCCATCATCTCTAGAATAAAATGATTGTGACGGATATAGGAGAACAAAAATAATGACAATAGCGATCTGTCATTGTCAACTACATATGTGTGCCAATGTTCACAAGTGAAACATCAATTATCCCCTATTTGTCTACCCGTAAGGGTGAATAATTCCATCCAAAATTCAACTATGATCAATTATGAGGTATACCCTATCTATTTGAAAAAGAATCATCTAAATCTAAGAACCCAGTACAAAGTTATGCCTGATACAATCGGTTAACGGACCAGAATTCAGAGGGTGAGTGATCAATATCCTTCATTTTACTGCCCTCAGGGGTGGATTTCATCTTTCGAATTCAAATGGGACCAACTTCAAAGTACCCCTATCTACTGAAAAAATTGAATGAATTATCGGAATCTGACGACTCAGTAAAAAGTTATGCGTGTCCATACATAAAAAAAATATACACGTCGACTAGAGAAGCATTCCAATGGAAACTGATGAAAACCTCGAAAAATAAAATTTTATTGATGATGTTCCATACCAGCAATTGAATAGTTGCTTGATATAGGTATTTGGGTGTAATGAACAAAATCAGATATATGTTTTGCAGTTTCATACTTGGGTCAATTTGATGGTAACCATACGACACCATTGGCAGGCTGCAAAGAGAATTCTGACATATTAAAATGGGACTAAATCTCTAGGCTTGATTCATTAAAAATTGGTGTTGGTATTTTTGGTTATGTAGATTTGGGTTGGGCAAATGATCCAAATGATCCAAATGATAGGAAATGATTTCATTGATTCATTTTTATTTTTTGTTGCGCAGCTATCTTTTGAGAATGCAAAAAGCAGAAGTGCATTGCATTATCTTCAACCGAGGCTGGATATATCGGTATGAATAAAGCTTCGAAAAGTGCAGTTTTTCTAAAGAAGTTTTCATCTGAAAGTTTGAATAGTATCAAGTCGAAAATGGAACATTCTCAATTGAATATTGTATAACGAAGTTACTATTTTTTCGCTATATTTATCAATCAAAAGCTCCCTGTAAGGATTAAAATTCATCTTGACAGTAATAATAGGTCTAGAAATACCATTCGTATTCGTGATGAATCCGTGGATAACACCTACCCTGATAAATAGACTGAACACCTTCCGTAGATCACGCTAATACCGCGGCACGTATATATTAAACACGCGCGAGTATTACCTGCGCTGGCCAGCGATTCTCGAGAAAACATTTTCATCGAGCCAGCTGGAATATGTTCAAACGCTGACGAGATATTTCAGTCATCCGATAGAAGCCACAGACAGCAGTCCAATCGAAACAAAAGCACACGCTACCAGCTGACATCACAGCACGGAGAATTTTACGAACCAGGTAATTATTCTTTGAGCCGAGCACATTCAGTCATCCTCCAGAAGCCAGAGAGAACAGTTGGGTCGAGACGGAGGCACACGCTGTAAGCTGACGTCACAGCACGAAGAATTTCACGTGCTCGGTAATTATTCTGAGAGCCGAGCACATCCATTCATCCGCTAGAAACCAGAGACAGCAGTCCAGTCGGGACAAAAGTGCCCGCTGCGAACTGATGTCATCCAGCTGACGTCATACCACATGGATTGATAGCAGGGAGAGTTTTTACAAGCTGGGTAGTTAAACTAGCAAAATATAATTTGGATCTCGATCGACAGAGTCCACGAAACGGCGCGCGCCTATAATTCGGTCGAGAAGAATCCGCAAAGGGAGAGGAGAAGCCGACTGTAGATCCGTTTCGAAATATTTCAAAGATTCAGTAGCTTGCACTCGTATCCAGAGTGTGAGCCAAAGACCGAAGCAGTCCACGACCGCCCCGAGCTGATAATTTCTGCATACGAGTCCGTACAATGCCGTATGAGCTTTATGGTTGCTAAATTTACCTCGCCTGCTTGAAAACACCCTTCCCGCTTTCCTGTAGCTAGTACTAGACATCCTAGTGTATTTGTAGTGATGATTTGAGGCTGACATCAGTCGCCTTGACTGTATTTCTATTTTTATTTAATATACCTGTTTATTCTGTTTTTAGAGAATTCTTTCATTCACTAACTTGAGTAGAATTTAAACACCTAGTGCGCAGTCACCACCTAGGTTCGAAACCCAGTCCTAGTGCGCAGTCGCCACCTAGGTTCGAAACCCAGTTGAAGGCAATTAAAGCCTGCCTTGCTGGCCTGTTACATTGTCACGACTATACTGACCCCTGGAGTGCTTTTTTTCATTGATACTGCCCGGAGCAAAAGTGGCCTTCTCCACTATAAACCAAAAGGTGGCGCCCGAGGTAGAACCGAGAACAGTGAAAGGCGCCAAAGAATGATAGTAGGGGGAGAGAACCCTTTACAATTGATTGAAAGATTTTTCTGTGAATTGAAAAATCCACGATAAAAATAAAGTTATTTTTTGTGCATGTCCAACAGGAAACAACTACTTTCCTGGCCAAGGCCACGCTGGACATTGAACTACATCTGTTAGATATTCTGAAAAAACCCTAACTCAAAAGAAAAAATCTGAAATGGAATTTTAGAACTCATGAAGATGGATGAGGCAAAGAAGAATATTTTCCAAAGGAGAGTACTCACCAGAAATCATTCGTAACATTGACGCAAGAGAGACATCGCATTCACTAGGTCTTCAATACCTTTTTGTCGACGAAAATCTATTTCACGCTTCCACGATCACCAGGAAGACCGGAAGAAATGGAAAACACATTTTCAAGAAGCAATCTCACTTTGCAAAGATGGAAAAAGTTAGAACCATTTCTTTTGGAGAGACACTTTGAAATTAGTGTTTTCTGACATTAAAATCTGTCATGGGGTATGATAGATTGATTTGTTTAAAATATGAAGAGGATGTTCATAAAATCAGATATGGAATCATCTGCGACTGAAATATAAACTTCAGTCACTATCTTCCATCGTCGAGATAACCTCTTGTGGGGTATTCATGTTGAAAAAGGAAACATTCTCAATTGAGTATTGATAGAAAGATGCTTCTGTGAATTGGAAAATGCACGATAAAAATGAAGTTATTTTTTGGGAATGTCTAACAGAAAACTACTACTTGCTCGGCTAAGGCCACGCTGGACATTGAACTACATTTGATAGATATTCTGAACAGATGAGTTTATGAACATCCTGTTCATATTTTAAACAAATCAGTATCAAGCCATCTGTACTGTCCTCAACGTTAATGATTCTATCGATTTTTTCAATGATAACTTACATCAAGGAGTTGATTAAGGATGGAAAAATTAATATTCAGTACCTGGGCAACCAAGTTTTTGTCGTGGTTTTTTTCTGTAAAATCGTGTTTTTTGGAGAAGATGCTTATTTAGATACAAATCACATACTTATTACATATGAATATTTTGCAATCTTATCCAATGCACGGGTTGGCTACAAATACACCTTGGACTAACCAAAAAAAACATATATAACATTGATTTGATGCCCATATTCGGTAATGTCACTCGGAAAGGTGATTTGTATTTGGATAATGTCATAGAACGTCATCTCACAAATATCAGAGGTACCAGTAGGCTAACATCCAATACAATGCAAGTTCCTCAAAAATTCACGGGATGGCGCTATACATTGTTACCACGGGAGCAGATAGTGATCGCTCTATCGATTCGTAATATTTTTTTTTTGTAAAATCGCGTTTTTTCAGGAAAGACGCATATATCTTATATCTTTAAACGAGCAATTTTTGTATATATATTTCAGCTATCTCGGATCTTATATCTTCAAACGAGCAATTTTTGTATACATATTTCGGCTATTTCGGAAACGGCTCTAACGATTTGGATGAAATTTCATATTTAGATGAGGTTTTGCTCTCTAAGTTTATCTATATAGATGTTTTTTTCTTAAAACACGTGATTTTACACAGAATAATTAAATTATTATGATTACAATGTATACCGCTATCTCGTAAATTTTTGAGGTACTTGCATTGTTGCTATTGGATATTACTCTACTCATTGTTGCTATTGGATATTACTCTACTGGTACCTCTACACTTTGTGAGATGGTATCTCTGGTACCTCTGAACTATATGGCATTATCTGAATACGAATGTTGGATACTTTTTCCTTTGGTTAGTCCAAGGAACTCATACGCTCATTTGAAATGTGTATTTGTAACCAACCTGTGCACAAGGTAAGATTGCAAAATATTCCTATGTACTAAGTATCTGATTCGTTTCTTATTGAGCATCTTCTTCGAAAAAACACGATTTTACTGAAAAAAAAACATCAGGCAAAGTTTGGCCGCCTGGGTACTATATAAACGTACAGAGCAAAACCTCATCTGAATACAAAATTACATATATATATATATATATATATATATATATATATATATATATATATATATATATATACAGAGTGTCCCTGGACTTTCTCTTTTTCTCTCGGAAATGTATAGATTGGGTCAAAATATCACCAGTACTTCATATAACATTTGTTCCTAAAAGCCTTCGTTACCAAGTTACGGGCAATCAAAGTTACAGAACTTTCAAAGTGAATATTCAAAATCACCTAAATTCTGGTGATTGACTAAGCAAATGAATTCCTTCGATGAGCTTTCATGCAGGGGTAAGTTGTTTCGCTACAAATTCAGGAACGGACTACCCTCGATGGTCCACACCCCAAAACTTTGAAATGACTGAGATTTGTCAATATGTTTTGACAGAACAAGATTACCTGGACAATTTCCTGAATAAAAGTACTCGTGTGGATAATCGATCGGATTAACGATTTTTGATAAAAATGCATTTTCGTTCGACGATATCCAACCTGAGATGTCTACCATTATTCGAAAAGATTTATTTGTAATGAAAATAGAAATGATAGGTACAATGTTCACAATGAATTTTTATGAAAAACACCACGATTCTACATAACTTGATATTTCATTTGAAAAAATATATACATTGTGAATGAAACTTTCAACTAGGTACTGTACTTTTTGCTAACGACTTTATATTAGCATATTTTGTATTATTTCTGTTATAAATGTTGTTGAATTAACGTTAGCATTAGTATTTCTACTGTGAAAATTTTTCATTTCAAATAATGGTGGACGATCGGGTTTGATGTCGTCGAGAAAAAATTCCGTTTTTATTGAGAATCGTTGCGCCGATCGACTTTCCATACGAGTACTTTTATTCAGAAAATTATCTACGTAACCGTATTTTGTTGAAAACTATTGAAAAATTATCTGTCGACCATCGGGGGTAGTCCGTTCCTTACTTTGTAGCAAAACAACTGACTCCTGCATGAAAGCTCATCGAAGGAATTCATTTGTTTGGTCAATCATCAAAATTTAGATGATTTTGAATATTCACTTAGAAAGTTACCAAAGAAAAATATTTTTCATTTTGTAACTTTGAGGGGCCCGTAACTTGGTAACGAAGGCTTTTAGGAACAAAAGTTATATGAAAAACTGGTGATATTTTGACCCCATCTATACATTCCCGAGGAGAAAAGAGGAAATCCAGGGACACCCTGTATATGAATTATGGAAAAAATTTGATATTTCGCAAGAAATGTACTTTTGACATAAATCCTGAAAGGTCGATTTTTATTTTTAAATGCCGATTTTTGAATGTACATGGTGATTCAAAAGTACTTTGACAAACTTCAGGAGGTAATTTCTCACAATATTCTGATATGAATTGTCTGAATAAATATATGTCTGGAAACGCTTCGTTTCCAAGATACAGGGTGTTAAAGTTTTATTTTTATTTTCGTTTTTTTCAAATAACTTTCGGAAAGGGTACAAGCTCTTCTGCCACGAGACTTTTCCCGACGCATCACTATGTGTCAGTGGTTTTTGAGAAAAAAGGCTGGAATTCCTCAATTTTTGAGATATGTACACTTTACGGAAGAGGCAAACTTCTCCCGAATTGCTATCACAAACTTTCATAACAACCATGTTTGGGCTCTGGAAAATCCGCACGCAGTTAGTGAAAGACATTATCAGTATCAATTTTCCGTAAATGGGCGGCAATAATTGATAATTACTTGATAGGTCTTTTCTTTCTTCCGTTCCAACCGAATGGCGCAACTTACAAAGGCTTCTTAGAAAATTAATTGCCGGGACTACATCAGAATGTACCATTAGAAATTCGTATTCGCATGTGGTTTACGCATGATGGGGCTCCAGGGCCCATTTTAGCGTTGTAGCCAAGGAATTCCTTACCACTGTCTATCCAAATCGATGGGTCGGTAGGGGTGTAGAAAAACCAGGCGTGGGCACCAAGGTCCCCAGATGTAAACCCGCTAGATTTTCATTTTTGGGGACATTTGAAGTCAGTAGTTTATAAAACTCCAGTATCGAACGAGGAAAATCTGAGAAACCGAATAGCAGACGCCTGTGAAACAATAAGAAACACACCAATAATTTTTGAGCGGGTACAAGATTCAATTACTAGAAGACTGAATGCCTGTATCTTCGCTGAAGGTGGACACTTTGAACAATTCATTTGAATACAATTTAGTTTCCTTTATTTTATTTCATTCTACATATTAAAAATTTCTTGCAAATTTTATTAAAACAAATACAGATTTTGCAACTTGGATACAGAAATAACTAATTCAAACGAGTAAAAATAAATAGAATAGGTGGCGTCCCCTACAGAAAACCGAAACCACTTACTCAAACGTCAAATTCATTTCCGAAGCATTCTTGTGAAAAATGCAAAATAATAGTGATAACTTCAACACGCATCGATTATAAAATAATCGACTTGAAATTTTCAATTCCAAATATCCATAAAACGGTTGCCTATAGCGACCTGTAACAAGGGTAGCTTTTTTACGTAGATATGATAGAGAAATTGATTTTCTACTGATGAATGTGCTAGAAGTACGCTCAAAAAAGTTATGGATCTTCAAAAAAGAAAAAGACGTGTAAGTGGCGCCCCCTACGAGTAAGAGCAATAATAACATCAAGTTCAAATTCGACATTTAAAAAAACCTCTCTGTATATATTTAGAAGAAGCGAAAATAAAAATAAAACTTCAAAAGTGTACCTCGGAAAAGAAGTGTTTCCGGACATATATTTATTTGGACAATTCATATAAGAATATTGTGAGGAATCACCTCCCGAAGTTTGTCAAAGTACTTTTGAATTACCCTGTATATCCTAAAGATGTGATAAATAATAATAATAATGAATAATAAATAATTTTTTCAGGTTAATACAAAAGGTAAAAGAAGGTAATACATAAGCTGAATGAACATGATAGAAACCAGAAACCACAGAAGCATCACTTGCTTGTATATCGAGAAAATATATTCAAAGCAAAATTAAAATATTGTATAAAATTCACATAAATATTGAATTCAATTTTTTTTTTTTTTTATGTTCTGGTTCCCACGAAAAAGGATATCCTGTAATGTTCAGAGAACATCGTGGGAACCTAGGGAAAGAAGGTAGGAGTTGGTGTTCTTCTTAAATTTCTGAAGGTTGTATGCCTCGGGGAACACCTCCCTAGGCAATGAGTTCCAAAGCCTCGCTGTTCGTTGGATGAACGAGTCTTTGGAAAGTGATGTTCTGCAGGTCTCCAAAGTGACCACGAAGGGGTGTGATGACTGAACTTGACGGGTTAATCTCGAAGAGACTGCCAAAGCAGGAACGATTGTTGATATTTCAGAAGAGCATCGCCCATGAAAATATCTATGAAATAGAGACAAATCGACAACTTTTCTACGGTGTTCCAGACAAGTGAGCAAGTTTGTAAGCGAGGCATCACCGACGAGACGAATTGCCCTTTTTTGGACAGAATCCAATAGCCTCAGGATATGTTTAGGTGCCGCACTCCAAATATGGGAACAGTATTCCAGGACAGGTCGGATCTGTGCCTTATAGATCATAAGCAGCTGACTGGGGGTGAAATAGCTCTTGGCACGAAACAGAAAACCAAGTTTTTGGGATGCACCTTTGGCAATGGACCTCACGTGATTTTCCCAGGAAAGGTTATTGCTGATAGTAATACCAAGCATCGATATGGATGGCTTCAGTGGTATGGTTACTCCTGACAAAGTTATGTTAGGCACAGTGAGATTGGCTTTTCTAGAGAAAAGACATGCTTGTGTTTTGTTTGCATTGAATTCTACCAAGTTATTAGATCCCCATTCGAGAATTGTTGCTAAGTCCATATTTATATTATTAACATTTCTTCCTCGTTCATTTCTGGTTTCACGGGCTGATATAGGGGCCCTGGAAGAGAAAGCGGTATGGAGGGTACTATCATCGGCAAAGCTGTGTACTGGACATGAAGTTGCTTTCAACAGGTCGTTGATGTGAAGTAGAAATAGTGTTGGTGCGAGAATGGATCCTTGCGGAACACCAGCATTTATGAGTAGAGTGTCAGATGAAATTCCATCGACCACTACATGGAGAGACCTGTTCGAGAGAAAACTAGCAAGCAGAGAACACAGCTAAGGGGGCAAGCCATAAGACGGAAGCTTGGCGAGGAGTCCCTGGTGCCAAACTCGATCGAACGCCTTGGAGATATCTAATGCCACAGCTAAAGTTTCTCCATACTTTTCAATAGATAGCTGCCATATATGTGAGACGTAAGCGAGCAGGTCACCAGTTGATCTCTGATGGCGGAAGCCATATTGCCTATCGTTGACAATTCCTGAGTCTTCCAGATATTTCATGAGCTCGATGTTGATGGCTTTTTCCATAAAATAATAGATAGCAGTGCGATAGGTCTGTAGTTGCTAGGTAGGGCCTTCTTGCCTTTTTTAGGGACTGGCTGTACTCTTGCAATTTTCCAATTGGACGGAAATACCCCCAAATTGTAAGAGTGGTTGAACAACTTGCAAAGAACAGGTGTTAGTTCGGGGGCACATTTCTTGAGAACAATCGGCGGGATTCCGTCAGATCCACAGGCTTTGTTGGTGTTGAGACCCAGCAAAATCTTTCTGATAGTACGTTGGCGAAAGGTGATCTCGGGCATGTGACTATAGATAGAAAACAAAAACAAACAAAGAAGTGTGAAGATGAATTTGCATATATAAGTTAATACAGTAGCCTGAATATCCATTTTGAATTATTTAATATATAAATTTATGATTTAAGATAGCAGACAGATAATATAAAAATCAAACACTAAATCCAAGTTAAGGTGGTAATGGTTGAGTATATAGACAACATTCAGTCCAAATACAATTATATACATATACATTCAAAAGAAGGTAATTATAGATTAAAAGTTCCAGCATATAAAATCACAATTTAAAATCTAACAAACCGAATTTTAGTTTGAGGAATACATGTGGACAAATTAGTTATTAATCGATGAAAGAAAATTGTATTTCGTGCATAAAATAATTAATTGAAATCGTAGCAGAGCGCTTTCGACCGTTAGGTCATCATCAGTGCGTACCTGAAAGTAAGTAATATTGATAGAGAATAAGTTACTGAAAAGTTTTTTTGAGAAAGAAAATTGACATATTTTGAATATGAGGTTACTTACTCGTCAGGTGTACAAGAAGCCAGAAAGACTATAAAATATCTCATGATCAATGAAAGTTGTATAGGTTTACGTGACACACATGTTTAAATATATATTCTAGGCCAGGATGAAAATTGAGATCACAATGTTTCCTTATCTTTCAAAAAGCCATTGTTGTGGTGTGATAGCTGGACCCAAGTGACAAGATTGACAATTGATAAGTGAACGATGAAGTAGATTGGCAGGGAACACCAAACCATGGAGATATCAGAATCAAGAAAGGAATATCCCTGTCATACGAAAACACACTAGAAGATGATCAATCTATATTCCAGTATTCCAAGAAAGACCAGACAAGACTCTTCAATTCTCACATTTGAGTCATCATAATTGAATATAAGTTCAAGGGAGAAGTCTAATTAGACCTGTCCTGATCAAAACAAACAATTGAATAATTCTGGTAGTGTCCATGGACAATGAATTAAAATTTTTCTCAATAAAAATGAAAATCCTTGATAACTTAATATCAAACAAAATACAATATTTGCATAAAATATTAATTTAATTTTTGTTCAACCTGTATGAACAAATCAAATTATTTATTATCATTGAATGCAGTATTGAAAGACCTTCCACATGGAGTATCACAAGACCTCTAACGTCACCACGTCTAAACCAGTGACATAACCTCTTTAGAATATACATTCAAAAATCGGCATTTAAAAGCAAAAATCGACCTCTTTCACGATTTTTGTCAGAAATACGTTGCTTGCAAAATATATATATATATATATATATATATATATATATATATTTATATATATATATATATATATATATATATACAAGAATTGCTTGTTCAAAGAAGAGTACGATTATGAATCTGGTGATCACATGATAGCTGATTCTTTAACAAAAGCTGTTCTAGAGAAGAGAAAATCTTAATAGAAAAGAACCAATTTTTGCTATTTTCTCACACAGAACATTTGCTACTTGATGGATCGAAGAAAAGTGATGAATTCTATCTATCCTTTGAGTGCACCCACTCACTCTATATATGTTTAAACAAATGATAATGTCATGTTGAATATATAGGATATCATTATATACTTTTTCATTAGGAGTTCATCTTCAATCTGTGTGATTTCCAATCATCAGCTTTCTGCTAGTTTGGAGAGTTGAACTAATAATTATTCCACAAGTAAATTCAAAATATGGACTGAATTCGATATTCCGTTATTGTGAACCTCATCAATTTAACAACATCACGAATCTACAGAACTTAAAATTTGATTTTAGAAAATATCTGCTTTCAAAATTGTGAAAGAAACTTTCGAATAGGTACCGTACTTTTTGTTTAGGACTTTGTTTCGTCATCTTTCTTATTTTAATCTCAGTTATAATTGCATCATTACTATTTCGGCTGTGAAACCTTGTTTGATGAAAAATATTGAGAAATCGCTGTCATTTCAGAGTTTTGGGGGCAGTGCGTTCCTGACTTTGTTCCAAACCAACTGACTCATGCATGGAACCTCATCGAAGGGATTCATTTGTTCCTCAATTACCACAATTGAGTTAATAATTTTCAATATTCAATAGAAAAGTCATCAAAGAAAATCATTTCTCAATTTGTAACTACGAGGTGATATTTTGACTACATCTATACATTCTCGAGAGAAAAAGAGAAAGTCTTGGGACACCATATATATTATGGCTTGAAAGGGGAGTGTTTAGTTCAACTTGTTTAGATGTACGTTCACTAGCATATCAGCTGTGAAGAATAATCTGTAACATAAGAACATAAGTTTGCTACTGAAACCAGTTGGATGGGATTGGTTGGGAGATTTCCGTAAACGATATCAAATACATACATACATTTCTTAGGCAACCAGTAGGGACATTGGCTTGTAGGATTAAGGCTTCAATGAGCCTCAATTCTACAAGATTTTAGAAACTTTGGGAGGATTAATAATATGAAGTTTAACCAACAAGGATATGGAACGTTGATGAAACAAATTTATCAACATTGCAAAGGTCTCAAAAAGTGTTTGGCGCAGAAAGGTAAAAAGCAAGTATGCACCCTGATGAGTACAGAAAGATGTCAGCATATCATATGTCTGTTGAATGGGCTCTGCTGGATTTTTTATACCTCCAACCTCATTATTTTCACGGAAATAAATGGAGTTCATTCATGGGGCTCCAACAGGTATCATTGGATCAATCAGTGATACTGAATATATGAATAGATAATAATTTCTCAATTGGCTGGAATATTCAAATAAATGGTCAAATCCAACTCCTGAAAATCAAGTATTGCTTCTGTTGGATGGATACAAATTTTATTATAAAAAAATATGTCGTGATCTTAGCGACGTGGTGAAATGTTGTGATTTTCTCCGCATTGAACACTTAAAATAGGTTATAAGCAACAGGTGACTCAGTGCTTGGAGAATCATCCTGGTAGAGTTATCAACAGATATCAGGTTGCACACTTATTCAAAGAATATTATAAAAAAGCATTTTCATTACAAACTGCATTTTTTTTATCGCTTCATTCAACGTCGGCCTATTTCTGCGACCAGTGCTAAACACCGTCGACGGTGAGCGTACTCCCCCCAACCGGAAATTTTGTCGAATCCTCTGTTGTTTCAGAGGTAGGGTTCTTCAACGAACTAAATATCTATGAACTCGGGACCGCCATCTCGTGCTCATTGCTAAAACGCCTGCAGCTGCGAATATGCTACTACGCTACAGTTATTAGGGCATTTAACGCGCACCTTCCTTGTCAGGTGGTCACCCATTCGATAAGACTCTTGTCAACCTGACCAGTTGCCAATCCCTCTCCTGTGATTCCTTTCCCTGCGATTTGGTGGTTGCACCCCTACTCTGGCCTCCCTTGGAGTAAGTTGACCAGCCATCCAATCCAAAGAGATTTATCAAGCAATATTCATATACATTTGACTAACCCTACTATTTACATTCAATGCCACTATACATAATCTTAAAGCTAGTGTATAGATACGGGCTTGTCCCTGGTACAGGTGCGAAGGCCGTGCCCCGCTGGTGAGCGATGGCAACGTACATAACAATTCTATGTCATTTTGAGAATTCAGATCAATCTTTCCTCCTGCTTACGCTCATGGGTATTATAAATTAGATTTTGATACTTCTGGTTTTAGTTTCCTGTCTGTCTGTTTGTTACAATGAAAATAGTACTGAAAAGAGGGGGTACTGCAGGGCATAATGCTCTGCGCAACACAAAAAAAAACCAGCGGAAAAAATGCTGTTTGAGAATGTGTATGAGGAAAATGGTTCCAAGTTACTCTTGAGTTATAATTGTATGTGGTGTTTGTGGGATAAGTGTGTTAACAAAATTATGTTAAGCATGTTTATGTATTATTCGAGTATGGAATTTGTTGTACGAAATTGCTGTACTATTGACTAATTTTAAAGTCTTGTTTGGAAAATGTTTTGGCTGTTTTGTGGAATTGACTTTTCAGTGTTGTTTGATGATTTGATTTTGCGTGTATGTGATTTAAAGAAAAAAAAACATTGTTGTTCTGTTTGCCGGGCTGATCTTAGAAGCCACTGAACAAGTGCCGAAGAAGATTAAGCATCATGACAAGTCATGCCCTTGGTGGACTGAAGAATTAACCACAGCAAAAGTATTGGTAGCTCGGGCAAGGAGAGCATACCAATGAGCAAAAAACTGAATTTAAGTTCAGAGACGATAGAAAATACCAAGCAAGGCTCTCAGATCATACAAAGTGATAACAAAGCAGCCATAGAAACATATCATGGAATAAATTTGTAGAAGAGGATCTAGGTCCAAACCCATGGGGATACAACTACAAATAAGCAGCTCCCAAGGTTAGTGCCACTCCTGTAATCCCAGCCACCTTGAACGGAGACGGATCCAACACGTGTTGCGTGATTAAAAAACTTAACGAAATAGCACAACAACTCATGCCTGATGACGACATATCCACGGATAACGAAGACAACGCTAGAATAAGGGTCAAAATAGCGCACTTGAGGGCAGAGAATGCTTGAATTTGGACCTCAACATTACTGAGGAGGATATATATGAAGCATCAACCAGAATTGAGCCTGGCAGAACCCCAGGTATTGACAACGTACATGGCAGGATTTTGGTACACTTGCTACCCAACATAATCGGGCTGCTGAAAGAGTTATTCAAAAGCTGTATAAGATTGGGATTATTCCCCAAAGAATGGAAAACAGGCAGGCTGGTTACCATACTCAAAGTTCCGGGGGGGGGGGACGCCAGTGGCATTAATTCATGGAGGGTATTAACCTTGTTGTCAAAGCTCGAGAAGATGTTTGAAAGGTGAATAAGTGCAAAAATCCTGAAAGCTATTCCTGAGCAAGATCTGGAAGTGCAAATCAGTTTGAATTCATCAAGCACAAAAACATATTGGGAGCGATAAAAAACGTCTTAACCCAAACTAGGACAGCAGACAGGCATCATGCAATAATATTTTTAGATATGAAAGGCACATTCAACAATATGTGGTGGTCAAGCCTTTCAAAGTACCTACACGAAGTCGGATTGCCAAGGCAGATAGTAAGTTTGTCGAAGAGCTACAAACAGAGCGTAGAATGAGATACTTCAACAACTGCAAAACCAAAATACCAACAAAAGGATACCCCCAAGGTCCGGCGTTGGGTCCATTACTATCAAATTTGACGCTGGAGCCATTATTGAGAGAGCCAGATAATGTAGCCATCACAGCCTATGCCGATGATATAGCAATCACGATGAAAGCGAATAGCAGAAGAGAACTGGAACGACTCGCTACAAAATCCCTTGCAATATTGAGTGATTGGGCCGAACAGCACTAACTGGACATATCTGAAAACAAAACGAAGTATGTGATTTTCTCAAGCCTGTCCCACAATACAAATATCAAGGAGTAATATTGAATGAGAAACTCACGCTTACGGAACACATTAATTACATCAGCAATAAAAGTAGGGGCATTTTCCAAACGTTAAGAAAGCACGTCCTCAGACATTGGGGCATGAGTACAGCCTCATTGAAACAGATATATGATATTGCGATCATACCTATTGTGGGAAATGCATCAGAAATCTGGTTTATATAGAGCTGAATATGCAAACAACTCGGATAAGCTATACAGCTCACAGTGCAGCTGCTCAAGGCTCATAACGGGCACCTACAAAACCACGCCGAACGACACAGTCTGCATACTAGCGAAGCAGTAACCAATAGACCTAGAACTAATCAGAAGAAAGGCTCACAGTGAATTGAGAAGAAATGGAAGAACTAGGCTGCTAGATACTGACATGGAACAACGAGAATACAGATTTTGGATTGCAGCAGCCCTACATGTGGGGGCGATCCTCATACAGGAATAGCAGAGAAGATGTGAAACTCCAACCAAAGGAAGACACTGTCAGGAATTGATACCGACCCTACCAGAGTGGCTGGATGTCACACACAGCCAAGTAAGCCATCAAGTGATGGGAGTTTGGGATTTCATTTATACCGTATAAATCGAACTGCGAATGATGCGTCACCCCGGATTCCCAAAGTCACAGATCGATGACCCACCCAATTTTCGCCAAGGCAAGAAGACAGCTAGAGTTGCGAATTTATAGAGACCTACCAAATACTCCGGATGAAGAATAATAAAATAAAATACCCCGAAAGATAATAATGGGATGAGAACTCGATCCATTGAAAGAATTTGTGACAGACTTTGATATAATATATAAATAGTAGGATATTAGTGGGATACTAAATGGTAGTTTGTGAATGAAGGATCTATGTATATAAATTGTGGAGTATCAGCCACGCTAGTCATCTCAGAAAACATTCGGATAGATAAGCCGGAAGGCAGGGACTTTCCAGTTTTGGGCACCTATGTGTCTTTGCAGTTGAGCTCTCCTCCAGAATTATAGTGTTGGTGATGATTTGATGTGTGTGATTTGATGTTTTTCAACAATCTGTTCTCACCCACGGCTGCTGCGCCCGAGAGCATTGTGGGCGCAATTGTGGATCAATCCACCATCCCCACATGCCCCCGGTTCCCGCCATAGTGTATTCTTGAGTTTTTAAGCATTCATTTATTGAAGAAATACAAACAGGACTGGAGGGTCAAAATTACTAAACCCAACTAAAACTAAGTGAGTTACTAACTATAAGTGCATACATACCCTCATACACGTGCAATGCGATACATACATACTCATACATATACACTCGTATATACATATATACACATATATACGCACACACATATACACACATATACACAAACATACACGCACATAAGCATGGAACTAGTGGTTAATAATGTCGGTGGTGACTTAAGTATAAATGAAACTAATAAAGCTTATATAAAAAAAAAACAGAATTGGCATGAAAACATACATGAGGAAAAATAGAGATTCATTATGCTATGAAGAGGAGGTTATTCAGATCAGATGGGAATCATCTGCGAAGCTTCCAAGATAACGTCTGGGAGGGTTTTTTCTAATTCTGAAAAATTCTTGTTTACAATCTTAAATAAGTTTTAAATCATCATTTTTGCAAATGTAATTTTGTAATCTAAGTTTTCAGACTCGTAGTGATGGTGAAATCTAAGTCAATTTCATCTAAGTATTTGTTCAATAGAGAGCAACATCTGTCAATTATATTTGGCCTCCTAGGGACGAAAAATAAAACTTTTTTTGGTCGTAAGCTTCGAGACCGAAATATGAGTTTGATTTCAGACATAATATGAGGGCTATCAATGGAGTTGGTAAGTAATTTACAAATGAACATAATTTTGTGAATCTCTGCACGCTGCTCTAGTTTGATCAGTTCGAATTCCTTTCTATGGGGTTCATAGGAGGAGTGACCTGGATTCGTGTGATGTGTTCTGTAGTAGAGACGAGATATATACTCGTTTTGTCTTGTTTCCACAGATTTTTTCCTTGATAGTGTTGATGGTGCCCATATTATGGATCCAAATTCCAAACGACTGCGAATGAGGTAGGAGTATAGATATTTTAACGTTACTGTGTTTCTGAAATCTTTTGACATCCTTTTGAGAAAACCCAATAGTCTCCTCGCTTGTGTTTATCAAATCTTAGAGAGATTTCAAAAATTATTCCAAGTTCAGTTATCTGAAAGCATCTGTTTATATTTTCAGTATTGATCATGTAGTCTGACAAAATAGTATTTCGTGGGCGCGACTGAAAGATGAGATTGAGCACTTCTGTATATTTGATGGAAGTTTGTTTTCTACAGTCCAGCTGTACAAATCTTTAAGAACGTGTTGCAATATGGCGGTGTCATTGAGGGTTTTCAATTCGCGGAATATTTAGCAATCGTCCGCAAACATGAGACAGTCAGAGGAGACAGTGGTTGGTAGATCATCTATAAACAACGGAAAGAGGAGTGGACCAAGGTCTTAGCCCTGGGGTACACCTGATTTGGCTTGAAAGTAATCTGATTTTTTGCCCATGAATTCAACATATTGAAACCTTCTGTATAAGTAGCTAGATAGAAACATCAATAATTTGTCACTGAAACCATATCCAATGAGTTTTTTTATAAGTATGTTATGATCGACTTTGTCAAACGATTTGGCCATGTCAATATAGACGCAATCTGTTTGACCTTCACCCTCAATTATATTCGCCGTTATGCAAAGAAAGGATGTAAGGTTGGTGTCAATCGATCTTGTTTTAAAGAACCCGTGCTGCGACTCAGATATTTTGTTGCATACATGCCAATATATTTTTTCATACAATGTGTTCAAATAATTTTGAGATACCGTTCAAAATTGCAATGGGTCTGTAATTATGTCATGTAACTTAATGATTGTCTGTGTGTTTTTTGTTGAAATATTATATATCAATATTAATATTTCTCTAATTTGTGTTGTGTCTTGAGCTTCATGATTCGGAGGTGGGCCACTTCCTTTGTCCAAATCTCGAATTTCATCGGACCAGCCGCTGGTGCCCACAAACTGCTCTTGATGGATATAAACACGCCGAAATCAATCCATCTGATTCCGACATATTCCATGAGCACCTATTTGTTCCAGTAAAGGCAACAGATTCTCCCACACTTGTTTATAATGGAGCCTAATGAAGATGAAAATACTAGTCAGAAAACTATTTGGTCAGTTTTCATAGGACCAGTAGACATTTCCTCAATTCCATCAGTTCCTGTAGAACAGCGAGAAATGGCAAGTGAAGTTTCACAGCTGCTAACTGGAAGGCCTTACAGAAAGTGTTAGAAAAAAAATCTGAAGGATACAGAAAGGCAACACAAAGAGCTAAAAATAACAATAAATATTGAAGATGAACTGTATTGTTGTATTTTATCTTCGTGTTGCCTTTCTGTTCACATCGGATTTTTTTCTGCCACTTTATGTAAGGACATGCAGTGAAAAGCTCAACTCTCAACAAAAAAATACATCGGTTATAGAAATTGCAGACGAAGATGAAGATACCAGGTGAATTTTGCATTCGCTGCCAAGACTGTCATCAGTGGTCTCATTGAATGCGCAGGTATATCCAAAATGCCAAAGCCGTTTTTGTGTGACATTATTTTTTTTTAATTTTTCATCTTCCATTAATGATTAAGTATATTTGTTATCAGTTGATTTTGATAGAATCATTTACAACAATGAACCACGAATAAACAACATATTGTGTCATTTTATTAATATATTATCTGTTTGATTTTATCATTTGACATTCTTTATCAAAACGGTTTTTTGCCTTGTCCAAATGGCTATCAATATCAATGATATCATTCATGAATAATTTTTGAAACAACACAAATATTGTATCTCTAAGTAACAAATAGAAAAAATGCTCTCGGGAAAAAATATATTTGATGGTTGAGAATATTGAATGAATGTGGTTTTTTGTGGAGGAACAACGTTTCTTGACATTATTTTTTGGGTAACCTTCCACAGTCTGAAAATGAAAATATAATCAGGAAAATCTATACAAGTGTAGAAAGGGCAAACTGATTAGTTCACCCCGATAAGTTATTGCGTTCACCAAATTATATTTCCTATGGAAAAATGATTCAATTTGTCAATAACTTGCCGTTTTCTGGATTTGCCAATCAAAAAATTTTTAAAAAAATTCAATAATCTATATAATTTTTGCTTGACGTTTCGGGGACTATATCTGCCCCCGTTCTCAAAATCTTCTAAATCTCCTTTAATTGTTTTATAATTTGGATTTTTGCTCGCAGAGTCTTTTTTGCTTTTTCAACTGACGGATGTCAATTGAGATCTGCCAAAAAAGTTTGAGATTGACGTATTGCTCATTTGATATATGGGGTGTTGTTCGGATCAGTTTATTAGCATTCTACCATATCTCACTTCCTCTCTGAGTAGAGGTAACCATGTATGATCCATTTCAACAGAATTTGTTGAAAAGCAGTTGCTATTGGAAAGAAGAATACAGGCCGTTTCTTTCAATTTTCTCCTCTCTTGATGTGGTTCTTTCATCAAGATTTTTGTCCTATTCCATTCAATCGTATGATCGCCATTGGATGTGAGGATATGTTCTGCAATTTTTGATCCAGTTACTTGTCGATTTCTGATGTAACTCTGATGTTCACTTTGGCGCACTTCCAATGGTCTTGATGTTTCACCTATATAACTATCACCACAAGAACAAGGTATGTTGTAAACACAATTTTTGGTACTTTCTTCTGCGTTTTTTGGTTTTGTTTGTGTTAGTATAGATCTCAGTGTGTTTGTTGTTCTAAATGATGTTCTCACATCATACCTATGTCAATTCGTTTGATCTTTTCAGATAATCCGGGGACATAAGGTATTATGTTGGTTGTGAAATGTGTAGGTGGTGGAGATACTCCTGCTGGTCGTGTAATTGGTTGTTTGATGGGTTTTGTTTTCAATGTCAGTGATTGTTTTTCCACAAACTGATCTGGATATGCATTTTCCTTGAGAACAGATTTTATGAGGTTTATTTCTTCCTGTAGATTCTGGTTGGAATTGCAAACCGTTTGGGCTCGATTATAGAGACATTTAACTATGCCTTTTCACACTGGCATGATGGTTTGAGTAATAGTGTAGATATCGATTGGTATGCGTCTTCTTTCGGTGTACAGATGTTTCGATTCGGGATGATGATTTTTGGATCATGACATCTAAAACGGAAGTTGGTTGTTTTGTTCTGATTCTAATGTGAATTTGATCGTCGGTTCTTGACCGTTTATATGATCAAGAAAATGTTTAATTCTTCTTCACTCCAATTCCAGATAGCGAAAACATCATCCACGTATCTCCACCATATTTTTGGACCATTGTGGAATGTTCCAACGAAAGATTCTTCAAAATATTCCATGAATATGTTACTTAAAATCGGTGACAAAGGAGAACCCATCGCCATACCAAACTCTTGTTGATAAAATTCGTTCTTGAATTGGAAATATGTTTTTTCTGTGCATAGTTTGAGAAATTCTATGATGGCACTGACATCCAGTTTGTTCTTGTCCTCAGTGATGTGTCATTTTCTAATCTTTCTTTCACTATTTCTAGAGTTTTATCAATAGGGACATTAGTAAAAAAACTTTCGACATCAAAACTAACTAGAAGATCTCCATCTTGAATTTGTAATTCATTTAATTTCTCAAGAAAGTGAGGGGTATTCTTTATAAAACTATTTCCATTTCCAGATAGTGGTTTCAGAATGTTGAGTAGGTATCTATTGTTAGTTCCATTGGATCTCCTTCACAAAAACTCGCTAGATATCTCTTAGGCCATTGGTGGAATGCATTTTGGGTTGCGTGGTGAACCTGTCATTTCGGGGAATGGTGAATAATATTCCACGGTATGTGAATACTTCAGCAAATTAATTGAATCCCGAATGAAAAATAGCTTCTAACCCAACTGATGGCATTTTCAAATGATGTTCTGTATCGCCTTGAATCGCCAATAAAAAATTTGAACCATGGATGAGATTCATTCCCCGTACTTATATAACCCTCAGTGAATGGAAGAAGAAAGATACTCCGCCATCAATATATAGAAATCATCTTCTGGATCAACTGTCACTTCACGATCATTACCTACCAATATATACGATGGACCCCGAGAACGAATAGGGGAACGTGCCTTTGGTCGTACAAAAAAAACCTTTTCCCCTTGGTCCTGGTTCTGTCTTTTTTTTGTGGGAAAAGTACCATAGGCCTTTGGGGGGGCCTTCTTTAAAGGCAAAACCCCCGGAAAAATTTGCAGGGTTTCCCCAACTCAACCCAAACCTTCCCAAAATCGTTTCGGCAACAAACGGGGGGTAGTAAAAAACAAAGGGTATCCTTTGAGTCTCGGAACGAAAGGTGGTTCATGGAATCCCGGTCTTTAACATCTTGGGAAATGAGATGGCGAAGGTAAAATGAAACAAAAAAAACCCCGATAAAGGAATCCCAAAATCCCCCAAAAAATATTTTTTTTAAAATTTTCATTTACATAAAATTCTTAATACATTTGTTATATAAAAACAGTTCTTCTTGTCCTCTTCGGGAAGGGTGAGGAAGAGGGTAGGAACCACTGCTTATGTTTGGGCTTATTTAGAGCACCTTCTTGCCCTCCCGAGGGGGCGAAGGGGTGCTCCCTGCTGATGTTAGCAGTAGCATTAGAATATACCCGTTTTGGTTTTTCTCAACAGTTGTTATAAGAGACACCTCCTGCATCTGCTTATGTGTCTTTAATCGGTTTATTTGTTTTTTCAAAAATTAAAATATTCGTTTTCGTTTCGTATTTTTATTTAATGCCTTTACCTGGCTGGAAATTTTTTTAATAAAAAACCAGCTACTGAGAATGACTTTTGTCCCTATTGTGGGTTTACTTCCGTTTTGCTTTATCTATTGTGTTAGTTGTCAATTTCGTTATACAGGTCAAGCTTATCGAATATTACTCCGTGTTTCCGGCGTTGATTGGCTCTGATATTAGTTATGTCTGCTGTGAGCGGACTTTTAGGGGTGTGAAACCTATAAAACTTGTCGGATAGTTTCAAAATGAAATCAGCAAGTTTCTCTACCTCTGCAAGCTCACGTAGATCATCCAGCCGGATGTATCTATTACTATTAGTAACAATACGATGTGCTTTGTTCTGCAGCCTTTCGAGTCTCGATATTTGGGTTTTCGATGCGCTGCAGAACACTGGGCAGGCGTATGTCATTGCAGGTCTAATTATCTGTTTGTATATCCTTATTTTGTTTTCTAATGATAGGTTAGAGTTGCGTGCAATGAGGGGATACGTACGCTTAATTGCGGCCGCTCCCCTCTGCAAAGCTAACCCTATGTGTTTATGCAGATTCATACGACTGTCCAGATCCACCCCCAGGTATCTCGCTGAGGGCCTCTCCGTCACTATGCTGTCTTCAATCTTCAGTTTCCCGAGGATCTTCACGTTGATTCGTTTCCTCGTGAAATTAACGACCTCTGTTTTACTCGAATTGAGCTTAATCTTGTTTTTCGCTATATAGGGTATGACCAACCGATCCAGATGAATTTGGGAATGTTTTGCCGCCACTTCGCTGTAGAATGAGTGGGCATAGGTCGCGGTGTCATCCGCGAACATAGCCGTACTCGTCCGAGCGATGGTCGGAAAGTCATGTGTATACAGCGAATACAGGATTGGTGACAGAGAGGACCCCTGCGGGACCCCTGCTCCGACCGTATGCTCCGGTGAACTTGTACCGTTCACGTTGACCCTAAAAGTCTGCCCCGTCAGGTACGACTCTATGATTTTTGTGAGGTACAAAGGCATGCGTGCCTCTGCCATTTTTACAATTAACCCTTCTATCCAGACCGTGTCGAAGGCTTTCTGCATGTCCAACAGGACCATAACCGTGTTGTGATCTCTGTGGAAGGCTTCTTTTACCCCGTGAACAACTCGGGCCACTTGAGATGTCATCGAGTGACCTCTCCTGAACCCGAATTGCTCAGGCGGGATAATTTTCCGCTCTTCCTCAAAATCTACAACACGTTTCAGTAAGATTTTGTCCACCACACTGAGAAGCGAGATGGGCCTATAGCTCTCTATGTTATTCTTATTTTTCCCGACTTTATCAGGGGGATTACTTCTGCCTTCTTTAGACAATCCGGATAGTGTTGCCACTTTAGGATTGCATTAATAATGTATATTAACTGTACCAGTGATTTCCTCGGCAGGTTTTTCAGCAAAATGGCGTCCAATTTGTCGATGCGCGGTGCTTCATTTCTCGGCAATTTCCTAATCACCCCCAGGAGCTCCTCGTAGTTGGTTAGAACTCGTTGGAGCTCCGTGGGTGTCAGGATTATTGCTGGTGCCTCTCTCATGTTTTAAGCTACATTTGTGATTCTAGTGTGCTCTGGTGTAATATCGGGCTCCGTGACGTGTACGCTACTGAAGTACTCCCCGAACAAATCGGCTTTTCCCTGTGGTTCTGCCACCGACCGTCCGGGGCCGCTCACTATGGCCGGTATAGGCTCTCTCTGCCTTTGGACCCTTCTGGTCACATCCCACAGTGAGTGGTCCCTGACGTTGAGGTTTTCGAGTTTGCGACTCACATTTCATTAGTATTCCTATTTATGCGCTCCGTTATTTCTGCTCCTAGGCGCATGAAGTTTTCTTTGTGGTTTGGATTCCTAGTTCTTTGCCAATTTTTCCGCTCTTGATATTTCCTTGATGAAGGAATACCGGTTACCTTCGAAGATCAGAAAACGTTTGTCAAAAAGAAGTGTTACGAAGAATAGCAAACAACGTGAAATAACTCCGACGCCCTCTTGAAAGTCGTGAAACCATCAGTGAGAAAATATACATACCCAAGTAAACTCTCTAGAAGTGAACAAGGGGTTGTGTGTAGAATGAGTATTGGTTAGCTGGAGCGAGAAGACCAAGATGTGATGTGTGTCGAAGCCGCCTTACGGTTGAACATATCTTGAACTGTAAAAACTTCCAACCCAAGAGAAGAACTACTGGTCTACAACCTGACAGAATATCAACATTGCATTAAGATAGAGAAACGATCGGAAAATTAATCACTGACCTGAGAAGTACAAACTTTTTTCCAAAATTCAAACATATTGACTTTCAGTAACAGCCTGTCGATTGTTCCAATTCAATTTTAAAAAAAACCACTGTGAATAGGTATTATGGAAATTATAACAGTCCAGAATCGGAGAATATGTGAATTTTATAATGAAATGGGCAGAAAAGCAAATGAATCAGGTTGCCTCAACAACTATATGTCAACTGATTGTTTTTAAAAAAAGTCCAGTGATTCAGAGAGAACTTTCATGAATTGAAAGATTTCCCATATACAATTTTATCTTTTGGAAAAATATATCACCATAGGATAGAATGAAATGAACATTTCCACTCATGACGAAATGATCCACCGACATACTAGGTGGTGAGAACAGCATATCAACATTTTTTTCTGAAATTCTCTCTGGGTATGTATCTTTATTCCAAGAATGCTTTGGAAATGGCAGAACACTAATGGATTGAATTCATCACGTTGTTAAGTTGAGTAAAAAGCTCTCCTCAATGTGCTATGCCTTGCGTGTGACCTCAAATGAACTGGGGATGGCAACTGCGAAAATAGTATAATGCCAAATTCGAGTCACATGCCAGGTATGGCATTTCTTTATGGGGAACCTGCAATAGACAACGACTCAACATGATTTTCAGTCTTCAAAAGCGCGCTATTCGCTACCTCAGTAAAGTTGGGCCTAGAGTTTCTTGTAAGGAATTATTCGAAGACCAGAAAATTCTCATCATTCCGTCTTGTTTTATTCTCGGAACAGTATGTCTGGTACATAAAAACAAAACATCATACGACATCGTTCTAGGAGCCACTCGCCAAAATAACAACCCAAGGCTACCCATTCCATCCACAAATTCAATAAAGAACTCAATTGTTCATAATGCCGCCAAACTATACAACCATCACACTGGTCAGGGTGTTGAAATCATTCAATCCACCCATTCATTCAGGAAATCTGTAGAACATATTCTCACAAAAGAGGTATTTATGATTTATATTTTAACTGCCTTTTACGCATGTGGATGTATTTTATTTTATCCATACTATTCATAAATTGTTGTGTAACATGTATATATATATATATATATATATATATATATATATATATATATATATATATAAATATATATATATATATATATATATATATATATATATATATATATATATATATATCTTCACATGAGCGTTAATTAACGTTTAAAATATTATAACTAAAATTTAAGACGTAGCGGCGTTGCCGCTTCTACTATACAGTAGCAAGTACTTTGATTTTTCAAATGGAACACCCTGTATATAATATCATATTATGATTTCCCTATCAATTTGTCAACAACTTGATGAACTGCTTCCCTATACATATCTTCTACCGTTTAGAAGATATAAATTAATTTCGATTTTTTTTTATACCAAACATGTACTATTATAAACGCTGATAATCTTGAACACTCTGGTACTGAGATGATCAAATTCGACATGGAGTGGAGTGATACCATGGGGATTTCCACTTCGAGTCATATTTTTATTTGCCTCATACAGGGTCCTTAAAAAATGCACATACTTTGTTCACATGAAAAAATTAGTGGAAGTCAATTTTTTCAAATGGAACATTCTGTATATTTCCACATTTTTGAACTCTACATCCAACTTTAGATTGACTTTGTTCAGTTATTTCTATTTCGATTTGGAACCATTTTCGAGATAAACTGTTTCAAACAGAAATTGTATTCATCACTTATTTTTTAAATTTAACAGATTCCGATCGATGTTCCTTCATCAGTCACAGATAACACAATGAATAAATAATTATTAAAATACTCTTCAACCATCAAATGAAACTTCTCTTCAAAGAATAGTTTTATTAACGCTGACACATGAACTGAAAATAATTCAATTGTCAGTGTATTTAAGAATAGGTTCGAACACATCTCCACCTCTACTCAAACAAACATGTAATCTCTTCAAAAGATTTTCATATGTAGCGCTTTTGATTGAGTCTGGAGTTGAACTATTGAAAGCAGTTCTAACTCTCGATTTCATATCTTCCATTGCTGTTACTGGGTTGGAGTAAACCAAATTTTAAATGAAACCCCACACAAAATAATCTAAGGGATTGCTATCTGGTTTTCTAGGAGGCCAACGGAAAGGTCCATTATTACCAATCCATCTGTCTTCGAAGATTTCAGTTGAAGCTTCGCTTACTGAACGAGAATTATGGGGTGGAGCACCATCCATTTGGTACCATACACGTTCTCTTCCTGGCCTATTATTCAAAATCATTTAAATTCCATTTCTCAGTAAATCTTCATATTTTGTTGCATTCAAATTATCATCATAAAACTCGAAATGAAAAATTGACCCATTCTTTATGGCACAAAATACATTGAATTGCCATCTTTCTTGAAAACCCCTTTGGCGAACAACATGGGGATTTTCTGGCGCCCAATAATGACTGTTGTGTCTATTGAAGAACTCCATTTTTTGTAAACTTGGCCTCATCTGTGTATATGATATTGTCAAGGAAATGTTCATCCTCTTGAGTCTTGACGAATAACCATTCAAAGAATTCCACTCTACGAGGCAAATCAGTCTCATTCAGATGTTGGACACAGTAGAATTCATAGGGATGCCACTTATGCTTATTTACAATGCGATGAATTATCACGTAGGGTATACCTATTTCCCTTTCAGCCTCGTGTAGAGAAGCATTTGGAAATGCATGAAAAAATCCCAAAACTGTTATGCCATTGTCATCATCATCCACTTCAGGCTTTCTACGAATGATTTTTGGACGAAAGGTTCCATTCAACCTACAGTTTTTTAGTAATCGATTTATCACATTATTATTCGGCTTCGGAAGTTGTGGATATCTTCCATGAAATACTCGGCATGTTCTTCTTGCAATTCTATTGCGCTCACCATAAATTATTAATAAATTCAAGAAATCTTCATTACTGTAATCTAATCTTGAAATTTTTCTATTATAATTGGTATCACAATCAGTCAAAACCACCAAAAAAAGTTTGACGTTTCAAAATTGGATCATTCATTTTTCCAAAGCACACTATTAAAAAATATTAATTTGCAATGTTGTACTGTAGAGACACTCAATACCTCAATGCATACAAATTGTAACTTTTTCTAAGGTACATATCAATTTCGAATTGACTGATTTGAGACTGCTAAAAAACTAAATCGAAAAGAAATATTACGTAGTATAAAATAGATGTTAAATTTCAAAAATAAGTGATGAATACAAGGAAACCACGTCATTTTCTGTTTGAAACAATTTATCTCGAAAACGGTTCGAAATCGAAATGGGATTATCTGAACAAAGTCAATCCAAAATTAGATGTAGAGCTCAAAAATGTGGAAATATACAGGGTGTTCATTTGAAAGAATTGACTTCCACTCATTTTTTCATGTGAACAAAATATCTGCATTTTTTTAAGACCCTGTCTGAGGCAAATGAAAATATGACTCGAAGTGGAGATCCTCACTCCACTCCATTTCGAATTTGATCATCTTAGTACCAGAGAGTTCAAGATTATCAGCTGTTATGATCAATCCTTTTACAAAAGAGAATTCAAACTTGCCACAGGATATCATCCACTATTCAACGTCACTGAGAGATAAGACAATCAGTTTTATTTCATTACCGAAAACGCATCCATAATTTTAACACTCGTCCGAACACAAACAAAACCATTAAAAAATCCCGATAAGCGACAGTCACACCAGCCCACATCATTAAGAGCCGTATCCGACTCATAAATCACAAGTTATCGCTACCGATAAATGTATAAACATCCTTGTTGGTCATTATTTCCCAGACTAGCCGACCGCTACCTGTCAGGCAGTAAAATATTATCCAATTATAACCGAAGATACGCGAGAACGAGTTAGACAAACAGAAGCCTTATCATGTTTACAAATGTCCCCTCATTAAAAAAGCTCATAAAACACACTAAGTCCCGCCCCAGCTTCCGATCGGAAGAATATTATAAAAGCCAACGGGAGCATACAGAAAAGAGTTAGTTAGTTCCGAACAGTAGTCCGTGGAATAATCACGCCTATCATACGTGAAGAAAATTAGTATGCATTCATATTAGTACCAGTGAAATATGTCACGAGAAATAAAATCTTTTCACGGGTAAACACCATATCGATTAACGAAATACTAACATGACAACCTTTTAACTAGAGTCAGTGTAAAAACAATATTTCACCGCATAAATACGAACAATTCTAATCACTCTAATAATAGTTCAATTCATGTGTTGTAAATACGAAAGTACTCCCGTTGAAAATACTTTTCCAGTGTTGTGCATTCTCTCGATCGAATGACGTGTCTTTGCTGAATGTCCATAAAACTAAGCAAATAATTCATCCATGTAACCTGATCCGGTAACGAACCATGACAAGCGTTTGAGATAATAAAGCCGGTTAATCGTGAAATTCTTCGAGTGCGACCCAAGGAGAGCAACTGGACAATTCGACCTAGGTAATGAATTCCTATTATTGAAATTAATTTTTTGGTTTCCTATTCATATTATATGCTTTTCTTAATATACATGTTATGCATACATATATCTCCCATAAAAAGAAACATTGTCGAGAGGTACTAAACCAGGGTCATTTGCCTTTAAGTGCAAAATCCATAGTATTGAGAAATCACAAGTAAAAGTGGACATGTTGTTACCTATATTAAATGTTTTCATGGTGTTCTTATTTGTTTGTTTATCTAAGTCATATCCAATAATTTTGTCAATTTAAATTTGTTAAAAAAGGTGACTCAGTCTATAAAGATAGGAATGGATTATACAGGATTGAAAGGAAAATGTTTGTAGAGAGTGCAGTTCTTTAGTCATTTTATTTTATTTTTTTTTATCTCCATTATTAACAGATTTTGTTTTTTTTTGATAATTTCTTGAGAGTTACCACAAAAGTGGCATTCTGAGGATAACAGTGTATTTTTTTTTTCTTTTTCTTCTTGTCTTATATTATGTATAATTTCATTTATGAATATAAGTTTTCTTTGATTCCCAGTGCCTTTTTATTGATATAGAGTTCAGGCGAACGGTATATACTCCCAAATAAACAACCTATGTTCCCTGGGTGTTAGAAAGAGGGTAATGGATACAGCCGCTCGTGTCCGTTAACTTCAGTGCAAATAAATTCTTTTATAAATTGCTGCTAATACCCAACAAAATTGTAGTTTTTCGAGCAACTTTTCAACAAAGGACTAATCGAGTATAGGCTTTATATACTAGAAGCGTCCTTAGCGTCTTAGGCTAATTATACGGAATAACGAGTTGATCCAAACCAGTGGCGTTACCAGAGGGTTAATCTTTTGATAACGAAACAACGGCCTGAACGTAGTTTAGCCGGGGTGGAGATAATGAGTATTCCTAAATAATAGTGTGGGATGTAACACTGATGTCAGGTGTGCGAGTAATAATTGAGGAAGTACATTAACGCATATATACAAATAAAACGTTCATACCGAACAATTCGCAGAACTCAATATCAGAAAAGTATAAGAAAGATTTTATTTAGTAAATAATTCATCCAAAAGGAGGAAAGTTCTCAATATGACTCCTCCAGGGGGACCTTCGTCAACAACAACTCCTGTAGTGCAGGTTCTGCCAAATCCAGAGCCAACAATAGCAATCACATTAGATAATATACCCTATTATAACGGGCAGACGAGTATCAAAGATTTTATTAGGATAATTGAAGATACAGCCGCTCTAGCTGGATGGACAGAATTGCAAATAGTATCTATCGTTCGATTGAAACTAAGAGGCATTGCGAAACAACCCATTGACGCCAAATCAATTGAGAAATAAGCAGTATGGAACGAATTGAAAAGAGGTTTACAGGAACAGTTTGGTATAGCTAAATACCGGGCAGGACAAAGGGAATTATTAGAATGCCGACAACGTAGATCTGAAACTTGCCGCCAATTTTTTTGGCACGTCTGAAAATTTGTGCTGCAAAAAAATTTTTAGTCTTGACCGGAACAGCTGACGTAGATCGGATACTATTGCAACGCCACGAGCAAGATGTCATCACGCAGTTTGCTATGGGATTATTGGACCCCATCAGGAAACGCATACTATCCGCTAGTCCTGATACACTGACCGAAGCTATCGAACTAGCCGATAAAGAAGAGCTCATAGAAAACCTAACTAGGCCAGGAGAGAGAAGTTTTAGAAATGTCACAGCGAATGGACCACTACCAACGATAAAGACCCGCCAGTATTGTCGTAGAAGAGGACATGAAATTAGGACTGTAGGTTAAAAACAGAACTTGTTTCCAATTGTAATCGGCCGGGTCATATGTCATACAACTGTAAAACAGGAATGGACAAAGAAATATGGACAAAAGAAATTTAAATGGCCACCCGGTTCGCATTTCCCTCCTCCGTTGGGAACCGCAGACAACCGCCATTAAAACGCAACACGGTAAATAGGAGGCCAACACATAATGATACTAACCTATACCACGGAGAAGCCCAGCGAAACGTCATAGTTCTAGAAATTGATGGAATTTTTCGCACTACCCTGGTAGACACGGGTGCCGAAGTATCGTTGGCCCACGTTAGCATTACGCACGGTATGAAAGTTAATTACGAAGAAAAAATTCAATTTAAAAGACGTACAGGGAAATAGAATTCCATATATAGGTACCGTAGTTTTGCCAATAAAACTGAATGAAAGAACCCAAATCGAGCACGAATTTATATTAATCGAAACGAAACATTTGAGCACAGAAATAATTTTAGGTCTAGACTTTTGCAAAAGTATCAAGTAAAGCTAGATTGGAGAGCAAAGAAAATGTATTTGATGGAAGAAATAATTGAACTCCACCACGAGCCAAAACGCATTTATCATAACGGAAAATGAGAAGGAAACCGATGGGGAAAAAGACTAGAAATTTTAGAGCAACAGTTGAAAGAATTTACTACTACGATAGATAGCTGGACGAAACGATGTCTAAAGAAAACTCGGTCAGATAGGAGGCGCCGCCCGCATCAGACTGCGAAGTATTTGGAACTAAATTTTCACATCCAGAAATGAGGTCGGCGACTCAAACAGCAATCGAGTAGAAAATCCAGGACAGGCAGAAGAACGTGATTTAAAGGAGACACGGTATCAAGAGAAGCCACGTCCACGAAAACCAAAAAAGTCGAAAAGGAAAAGGAAAAATAGAAATAAGCGTTTACAGAAGCAGAACAGGAATAAGGATTTAAGGAGACTTTGTTCACTGACGGAACGACGAACAATAGAGAAAAGAAAATCTCACCACGAGGGATGAGAAAACTCGCCATCCATCGGGAATATTGGGACAGCCGTGACACCCCGTATATTGGAAGGTTAGTTAGGCGATATGGCACGGAAGCCTGAACGACATTCGTACTGAAAAGCCAGTTCGTCCAAGGATGACTCTTTACTGCCAGAGACATGGAAAACTCCAAACTCTGAAAACGAAAATCGTGGAAGACATCCCGCCGTGCGCACAGGACAACCGAAAAGCAGAAATATGTCCGTCTAAGGGCGACAATTTCTCTCCTAAAGAAACAGTGAAGTGGAAAGGAAAAATCCAAATTATCCCGCATACCAACAGTGAGCCGGAAGAAAAGTCTGGGATGAGAATATACGCACTAAACAGACAAACAGCCGATACGAGGAGGCAAATACGAGCCAGGAACGGATGAAAACAAGGTATAGAAAAGTTTATGAAAATAAAGCCAGTCAAACAGAGAATAAAGACTTATCGGAAGGATAGAAACTCGGACGCCGAATCTTCCAGAAGTAAACAAGAAATAGTTATACAGGGAGGTGAAAAGTGATTGAAGAAAATTTGGGACAGGACTGTACTTGCAAAAGATATGATTTTACCCCCGAGGGCAATGACAATATGTATGGTTAGAACCAAAAGAAAATTATTGTGGAAAATATTATAGTTGAAGATAACGCAGCTATAAAAGGACTGATGATCGCGAGATCGATAGGAAAAATGATACCGAAATACCCATCAGACTGATAAACATTTTGAACAGGAACTGATCATACCCCGGAAACTATTATAGCCTGCGGTTTCGAGGCAGATACAGAAAATAAAGTGGAAACTATGACGAATGGACTCATGATCCGTAGCATAAACCTACAAGATGAACAGAAAATTTTACAACAATTACATCTCGAGAATCCAACGGAAGAAGCTCAAATTAAATTGGCCACCCTCATCAAGGAGTACATTGATGTATTTAAGGCCCCTACTCAAAAAATTTAAATTGTACCCATCTAGTAAAGCACAGGATACACACTGAGGATGTTCCGCCTATTTCGAAACGACCTTATCGAATTCCATACCAGCGGCAGAAGATAATGCACCAAGAAATTAAGGAATTGTTGGATAACGAAATAATAAAAGAATCCTGTAGCCCTTGAGTTTTCCAGCGATCCTGGTTGAAAAAAAATTGCACCCCGGAGAAGATCCCCAGTTCAGACTGTGCATTGATTACAGGAATTGAATGCCATCACGAAGACAGATTTTTTCCCATTACCACATATACAGGATACGATCGAAAGTTGCAAGGTACTAGCTTATACAGTGTGATGGATCTAGCTAGTGGATATTTTCAAATTGAATTGGATGAAAGAGACAGAGAGAAGAGTGCCTTCTCCACACCAAACGGACACTACGAATTTCTCCGTATGCCTATGGGGATGAAGAACTCCCCAGCACATGGTGCCGGCAGATGGAGAACATTTTGCGAAATATATAGGTAAGGAGTGCTTAGTATACTTGGACGATATCATCTTTTTTGTGGCCCCAACATCTCAAAAATTTGAAGGTTCCCAATGTTTTCAACAAATGGGAGCAGTAATTTGAAATTCAAGGCAATGGAATTTTATAAAAAAGAAGCAAAACCTTTTGGACAAAATTTTCCGGAAAGGTTCCCAAAACAGATCCCGAAAAAACAAAATTACAAGGCACCCACCACCAAAAGGTAAAAAGACCCCGAGTTTTGGGATTATGCGATTTTCCCAAAATTTTGTACCAAATTCCCGGTTATCCCAACCCTTACGCATCCCCAAAAAGGGAAAAATTCCAGGGGGGACAAGAAAACAAAATTTTTCGATAAAAAAAAGTTTTAAACCCCCCCTTAAAAAATCCCCGTTTTTCTCGCCTTTGTGACCACAGATGCCCCCCCCATAAGTGGAATTTTGAGTCAAGAATATTCGGGATTCAACCCCCCATTTTTCCAAGAACTTTGAATGCCCTGAAACTGGGAAATCTACGATAAAAAGAAATGTCTCGCAGTGTTTGGGGAAAGAAATAAGGTGCACCGACGGACCACTTTACCATCTTAGATCACCGGCCATTGCTTATTTTTTCATCAAATTTTGTAAGGCTACCTGGGCCATGGCCCCTGGAACCCCTTTCATTAAATACAGACCAGGCCGAGATAATATAAATGCCGATACCTTATCCCGGAAAAAAACAACGAACATGTGAAAAACAAAAAAATAAAAAAAAAACTGCCAAATACTGGTTTGTAAATCCAGTAAAAATAGAACCTGTAGTTGAAACTATGGCCCTTGGGGCGTCCCATAATGCAGAAGACAGCCCCCCCAAATTTCTGCTTATCCAATTGCCGAAAGATGAAATTTTTTTTTTCACGAAAAATTTTATCTGAAACGAGAGTAGAACGGGAAAAATCTATTTCCCAAGGTCATTAGAAACAAATTATAAGTTTGTCCATGATAACAATTTTTTTGGTCTGGGGAAAAAAAGAAAACTCAACCATATCCAACGAGAATTTTACTGGCCTAGCATGAAAAAAGAATAAAGAATACATACAAAATGTCATTCGAACATTCATAAAACTACAACAAAACCCAAAAAATGCAAAAATGCCTTTCCGGAAGCGTATTCGAAATTGCCACGATAATGGACCACAAAAACACCACCAGAAAGGAAACAAGTTTTATTTACAGCAATTGATCACCTGCTCGATATCCGAAGCCATTCCAATACCAATTTAGGAGACGGTGCGAAATTTTGGGAACAATACACGTTAGGAACCAAGATATTTAAAACAGAGGATACAATTTTTATCTGCCATTTCGGGGAAAATTTCCCAAAGACAAAAAACAAAAACGAAACACAATATTCCCCAGAACGGCACAGAACGATTCCATGGGCCAAAAAACATTATCACACCTAGTGACTGAACAACAACCGATTGGGAGAACAGTTACCGTATCTCTGGTTATAAGAAATCAGATTCATTCATCCACAAAAAGCCCCTTTTTCTTAATGTTTGGCAGAGAACCCACTACCCATCCCAACAAAACCCCCAAAAGGTTGTTTAAAAAATACCCCGAAATTCCGGTTTCAAATTGCCCAAAAAAACCCGAAAATCCGTAAAACCGCCCAAAAAAAAACCAAAATTTCCCTAAAAGGAAATTAAAAGGTTTCCCCCAAAGGGTCGAGAATTTAAAAAACCCCCAATGTCAGAGCCGGTCAAAAAAAATCGAAAAAGTTACCCCATGTATACAACAAAGAACCCAAATGTTGGAATGAATTATTCCACCCCGAAGATTTGGGAAAAAATATCGAAATTTAAATAACATCCACGAAAAAAAGCGTAGAAACGAAAAAAAAGTGGGAACTGAACCCGTTTTCAGAAATACCCCAATCCCTGGGCAAGACGAACCCCTAGAAAAGGGACGGGGGTTTCGAAAGTAGAAACCCCAGTAAAAACATCAGACGAAGACGGGACAGGCGCCCCCTGAAGAACCATGGTTACCAAACAAGGTCGCGGGGACGGGAAACCCTGGGGAAACCCTTTGTTTTTGAAAAAAACGGCAAACATCAGTAAAACAATGTTTCGAAAATTGAAATGCCCCCGGGGAATGCAACAAAGATATGTATGTATATAAAAGTTTTAATTAATTGAGAAACTCTGGGAGTTTAAGGTATGTATAGGATACAGTCTAACCGTGACCAAAAAAAAAAAAAAAATTTTTTAATTTTTTGTTTTCCCCTTCCCAAAAACATATTTTCCCAAATTGGTCTTTTACCCCGGGGACGTTAATAGAGAAAAACCAAACCAAAGGGAACCAGTGCGGAGAAAAACAACCATACCGCAAACCCCAACCCGGTAAATGAACGATAAGGGGAATTTAAATTTACCCGGGGATTATAAACATTGAACCTTTCCCACCGCAGCGCGGTCAAATCCCCCCAAAACCCCCCTGGCCCTTCCACCAATTCCGGAGACTTTCCCGTTTTAAAACAAGATATGAAGAATTTTTCCGGGGCAAGATACGAAAGGTCAAACACCGAAATTGGGAACAAGGTGGGAAATGGCCCAACGTGGAATTGGGACCAGAGGGGTTCCCACCCGATTCCGTATCGCCCGGGAAAAAAAAAGATAAGAATTAACAGGTCAAAAGTGGGCATTTAAAAAATAATTTTGATTGGGCCCGTTTTTTTAATTATAAAATTTCCCGGTACAGTTGGATTAATAGCCCATGACTTTTCGAAATCCAACCGCCAATATTTGCGAAAATCGTTAAGAGAGTACAAAATGTCCCGAATTATCCAATGCAAAAAAACCCCTACAGGATCTTTTGGGGTATACCCGGGTTTAGAAAAAGAAATTTGAAACCATTCTGTTAAGTCCTGTTTAGTAGAAAAATTTCTCAACCGATGGTTCATTGTACTTTCAAATTCAGGGATTATCCGATAACCAATTTCATTTATGCAAAACCGTAGGAAAATCAGAATGCTTAAAGATACATCAGTATTTGGAATCGAGGTTTTTTGAGATATAATTAAAACAGCCCAACACTACACAAAAACCCCGAGAATCGTGGGTAGCCGGGGAATTAAAACGGAAAAAGGTGAATGCCAGGCCCCTTATTAACCCTTTCCCAAAGGGAAGGTATACAAAGATGTTGTGGTTACTGCAACCGCAAAGATCATCTTGAAAGATTATTCCCCACGCACACTTGGGTACCCAATACAAAGTTTGAGAACCAACCTCTTGGAATTTAGGGACAGGATATTGTATGGATGCGTTCCAAGGAAAAAAACCCGGGACCCTATAAAACCTCATGAAGTAGAAGGTACCGACAACCTACGAAGGGAAAAACAACTAAAAAAAATAGAGAAATTCCGACGGACATAAACCAATACATGGTTTTTGAAGACAGGGCGAAACTATTTTCCCTGCATAATTAAAAAAAAGCGAATTTTGGGGTTTTGAAATGGGACAGAACATCCCCGAAATTAATCATCGAACTAACCCGGGGGAATATGACCCCCCCCTGAAACTTCGCTATTAATTTGAGCCAACTGCCGATATAATAACCCATGTAAATTGAAATTTTTTTTATATAGAGCAATCAAGAGGAGTATGAACCCCGATTCCCCCGATACTATTCACAGAAGGGTATATTAAAAAAGAAATTCTCAAGAATAGATTATTGATGGCACAACAATTCCAACTTTATATCACAGTTACTATCCCAAGACCCCGGGGATATTGCAAAAAAAGAATGGAGAAGTACCATATTTGTTGAAATGCACCAAAGGGTTTTAGTTCAAATCAGGGGAGAGAAAAAAATGTTTTCAAGAGCTGCCCGACATATTTTAAAAAAAACATATTTTATGGCGCCATTAAAGAACTATACAGGGAAAAAGGGGCAACAGATCGGATGTTCTTTTAATCATTCCAGCCAAATATTATATAGAAGGTACCCTTTGGGTTTGCCTACGACCCTTATCCCATAAAACAGGAAATCCCCCAGAATTATCCATAAGTGAAGAACCCAAAAAATGCAACTAGCCGAATACAACCTTTTTGGTGACGGTGGGGTATACACAAAAGAAAAAATGAGACAAGCCCCAAGAAATAAATACTTTTTTTGTCCGGAAAAAAAAAAAAATAAATTTTGATAAAAAAAAATGGCCAATAAGCCCAAATCAGGTTTTCACGTTAAACCTTTTTCAATCCCGAGGAGATAGGGAAAAAAAAGCCAACAGCACCATGAAAAAAAATATGGAGTATTTATTTTGGGGACGTAACCAGCAGTTTTTTAGGGATATATTTTTTCATAAGGCTTTAAAAATTTGTATTGGGAAAAAGCCAAAACATGATAGCCAAAAAAGAATCACTGGATGACCACCATGTAATCGCAGCTTTGGGATACGTTGACTCTACTTTTTAATCAACTATAAATTACCCCCGACAAAATTCCTGCAGAAATGTCGAGGGTAACAACCACGGTTTTTTTGAATCTCAACCTACCCAAACTGGATTGAGATACCACCCAAACAGCCGAAAGAAACAATTTATGCGACGAAAAAAACATCCATTCCAAAGGCCTATCTTGGACCCAAGAAAAGAAAAAAAATATGGGGAAAATAAATAAGGAAAATTTTATTACCCTACGGGCGCTTTGACCTAAAATTTAAATAATGGGATCTTACGTCCAGTCACAAATAAAAAAAAATCTTTTTCCCCGTTCGGATAGGGAAACTAAGAAAAGGGGACCCTTTTTCCCAAGAAATTAAAAAAAAGTGCCCCACCTTTAAAAAAAGATAACCCGAAAGGGGCGTTAAAGCCGACCCCATAACAATTAACCCCAGTGAGAATTTAAAATAAAGAGATATCGATTTTTATAAATACGTGCGTGGGGCTAGATTGACAAATTTTGTCCGAATTTCCCCGAGACAACCGTTAGTCAGCCAGCAAAGCTTTTTTTTATAAACCCAGTCGGATCCAAATTGAAAAAACCAAACACCCCATGGAGAGTGCTGCTAGACCCGTAAAAGAAATTCCAGTTTCCCCCAAAACGAAGCGAAGAACCTGGGAAAGGGATCCGTAAACAATCTGCTTTACGACGGGAAAAGGGATGGGAGAAACCGCCATCCGGAAAACAATGCGCACCCCAATCGCATTTTTAATTTTGCAAAATTTAATCGCCACTGCGGAATCATGGGCTACCGGGGCACCAGAAACATTACCCAGTGTGATTGTTTCCCCCTCGGGACCAAAACCGGGGGAGTACCCGGCATTTCCCGACCCCACACCGACAACCCTGGGGCCGGGCGACAAACACTGAAAAAAAACATCCACGAAGCCCCGGGATGCAATTTCCGGTTTGGAAACCCACGATCGAAACCGGAAAACGCCCCCCCCAAAAGGGAAAACTAACTGGGCTCCACTAACCCCAACCGAGTCGCCAGGTTTTGGGCCCCAAGAACTGTAGCCGACTACACCTCCCCGGGCGATGACTGATGACAACCCGGGGGTGCCCCCAGCCGCCGCCGAGCATAATCACCAGGCGTTCAACATCGCCAAAGTCACCCCCCCGACCGAGTGAAAATACCGGTCCTCAGGATCCCCGAACTCGTAAATGGTGACGAGACAGAACTTTTTTTCCCAAATTTGAGGCCCTGCCAAGGGTTTTAAAAGTTTTTTTTTTTGTGTACTTGTCACATTTTTTCTATTATTTTTTGTTTTATGAACTCCCTTTTAAAAAAATGAACAGACATTATTTCCTTTTTTAAAACTTCATACATCCCAAATTGTGGGTTTTAGGGTACAAACATTTTTGTTTTTCTTATCTTATTTTTATTTTTATAATAAACCTTTGAGATGATGAATACCATACCGCACAGACTATCATTTCCCATAGGTAACAACAAAAGATGATTTCCCCAAAAACCCTGGAACCAAATATTTTATTCAATAATGAACAAAAAAGGGCCCAAATTAGAGAGACCTTTTTTCAGGGCAGTGACGGGTTTGTTATGATCAATCCTTTTTCAAAAAAAAGAATTAAACTTGCCACAGGATATCATCCACTATTCAACGTCACTGGGGAATAAGACAATCAGTTTTTATTTCATTACCGAAAACGCATCCATAATTTTAACACTGTCCGAAACACAAACAAAACCATTAAAAAACCCGATAAAAAGCGTCACACCAGCCCAAAATCATTAAGAGCCGTATCCGACCATTTAAAACACAAGTTACGCTACCGATAAATTGGGATAAACATCCTTGTTGGTCAATTTTTTTCCCCCGACTAAAACCGGGCCGCTACCCGTCAGGCGGGAAAATATTATCCCCAAATTTTAACCGAAGATACGCGAGAACGAGTTGACCCAAAAAGAAGCCTTTTTCAAGGGTTTTCAAAAAAAGTCCCCCCCATTAAAAAAAAATTTATAAAACACACTAAGTCCCGCCCCAGCCCTTGATCGGAAGAATATTAAGGGAAAACCAACGGGGCATACAGAAAAGAGTTAGTTAGTTCCGGAAAAAAGTAGTCCGTGGAAAATCACGCCATCATACGTGAAGAAAAAAAAGTATGCATTCATATTAGTACCAGTGAAAATGTTTGAGAAATAAAATCTTTCCACGGGGAAACACCATATCGATTAACGAAATAAAATAACATGACAACCTTTTTAAATAGAGTCAGTGTAAAACAATATTTCACCGCATAAATACGAACAATTTAATCACCTAATAATAGTTCAATTCATGGGGTTTTAAAAAGAAAGTAACCCCCTTGAAAATACTTTTCCAGTGTTGTGCATTTCTCGATCGAATGACGTGTCTTTGCTGAATGTCCATAAAACTAAGCAAAAAAATTCCCTCCATGTAACCCGATCCGGGAACGAACCATGAAAAAAGCGTTTGAGATAATAAAGCCGGTTAATCGGGAAATTTTTCGAGTGCACCCAAGGGAGAACTGGGAAACCGGGCCTAGGTAATGAATTTTCCCATTATTGAAATTAATGTTTTGGTTTCCCTATTCATATTATATGCTTTTCTAAAAACATGTTATGCATACATATATTCCCCCTAAAAAAAAAAACATTGTCGAGAGGTACTTTAAAAAGGGGCATTTGCCTTTTGGGGAAAAATCCATAGTATTGAGAAATCACAAGTAAAAGTGGAAGTTGTTACCTATATTAAATGTTTTCATGGTGTTCTTATTTGTTTGTTTATTAAGTCATATCCAATAATTTTGTCAATTTAAATTTTTTAAAAAGGTGACTCAGTCTATGATAGGAAAAGATTTTAAGGATTAAAAGGGAAAAAGTTTGTAGAGAGTGCAGTTCTTTTTGTCATTTTTTTTTTTTTTTTATTCCAATTTCCCGATTTTGTTTTTTTTTATAATTTTTGAGAGTTACCACAAAAGTGGGATTCCCGAGGATAACAGTGTATTTTTTTTTTTTTTTCTTCTTGTCTTATATTATGTATAATTTCATTTATGAAAAAAGTTTTTTTTGATTTTCCCCGTGGGCCTTTTTTTTGAAAATAGAGTTTTAGGCGAACGGTATATTCCCCAAAAAAAACAACCTATGTTCCCCGGGGTTTGAAAGAGGGTAATGGGTACAGCCGCTCGTGTCCGTTAACTTCGGGAAATAAACCTTTTTTAAAGGTTTCTAATACCCAAAAAAAATTTATTTTTGGGGAAAACCCAAAAAAAGGACCTAATCGAGTATAGGCTTTTTTATACTAGAAGCGTCCCAGCGGGGCTTAGGGGAATTTCCCGGGAAAAACGAGTTGATCCAAAAACCCGTGGGCGTTTCCAGAGGGTTAAAACTTTTATAACGAAACAACGGCCTGAACGTGGGTTTTGCCGGGGGGAGATAATGAGTATTCCCAAAAAAATGTGGGATGAAAAGCGCCCCGGGAAAAGGCCCTATTTGGTGTCGAAATCAATTTTATATCTTCACACGGTAAAAGATAGGTAAGGAAAAAATAAAAAAAAGTTGTTTACAAAGTGATAAGAAATCTAAAATGATATTATATGTTTTTTTTTAAAAAACAAAGACCCGCTTTTCTTTTATAGTAGGGGCAACGCCGATTTTCTAAAAAATTTTGGCGTGTAGATTATATCAATGTATGCATACTGTAATTTTTGGGGTTGGGTCCGTTGTCTGGTTTGGTTTGGGAAAAGGGCTAATTAACCCTCATCGTGAAAAAAACCCGTTTTAAATAATTACCTTTTCACAGATTGGTATATAAAAAACCCAAAAAACCCTTGAAAAAATACATAAACTATCATTCCTTCCAACCAAAAAAGAATGAAAATAAATTTGATTCTTTCATCAAAAAAAAAATCGAGATGTTGGTTCATCCCTCATTAAAAAAAAAAAATTTTAAAAAATTTTTTGGGAAAAATTTTTTCCAGATAATTTTTCCCCAAAAAAATTTTAATAGAATTTTTTCAATACCAACCTTTAAAAGAAAATTAATAATGATGACACAAATAATCAAAATTTGAAAAAAAAAAAAGAAAAAGGGTAATCTATTTTTTAATTCCCAATAATAAATTTTTTATCATCAAATATAATTAAATTATTAAAAGAAAGTAACATAAAAATTCACAAAAAATATCAAGACTATTGGAAATTTAAAAACGAGGTTGATCCCAAAACCCGATTTGAAGAAAAACCCAAATTTTTTGCTCCGAAAAAAACTGTGATTTGAACTATATTGGTAAAATTCAAGAACTTTGAATAATCGTATTATCTCCCCACAGAAGTGAAAAAGACTCAACAAGAAGTCAATTTCATTAGCCCCAACATTTTTGAAAAAGGCCAAAAAAATCATTCGAGGAAGACAAGTTTTACATTCAGAAAAAATTTTAAAAGATTATTTTTAAATGATTAAAAAATTTAAAAACCAATCAAAATATGAACAAAAACAGATATCGGAAATCTTAGCAAAAACTTTCAGTTATCTTCACAAAAAGGATTGAAACTGATGATTCTCAAAGAAATAAAATATAAACATTAATACACCCACTCATTTTTATTTTTCTTTACGAAATCATAATTTTTCATTTCCAAATCCTTTCCCAAAGTCACCCCGAAGCGTCAAAAAAAATTTCCATTCCGACAAATTTTACATATTTTACGTTTTTTTTAGTTAAAGTTCATTTATCATCCACTCAGATTACTGTAAATACTTCCTTCATTTTAAGTATTTTTTCCACAATAATGCTTCATATTTTAGACCCTTTGGAAGTTTCCCAAAAATTTAAAAAGAAAGCCCCGGTCCATCGGGATTAAAGAGTTTTTCTATAAATTCAACACTTGTGTTTACTAAGATTTCCCCCTGTTTTAAAAATTTTATATAAATATATATATATATATATATATATATATATATATATATATATAGATATATACCATATTTTTGGGCTTTGTCAATAAGATATTTATCTTCCGACAATAAAGTATATTTTTTATTTTATTTGATCAGATCATTGGGACATTTAGTAATTTAGGTGAAATGATCAGTTTTTCGTTTACCATCGCCTGTTGTGTTTGTTTTAAATTTTTATTTATATTTTTACTGGGTTTGTTTCCGAAGGGACACCGTTTTCTAATACATGTAATGCCGTCCCACGAAATTTTAACCCCCATATGCTTTTTTTACCAAAACCAGAGAATACTAATATACGTAACAGAACAGTTAACTCGATCTCGGGGAAAAAAAACGATCAACAAATTCCAATAATTGACAGTGGTTTTTAAATGGGTCAGGTTATTTCACGTGGGCCCACAGTTTTGTGGATAAAAAATTTTGTTGATATTTGGGGATATTTACCAAAATTGAAATCGATTCGGTAAGTAAAAAAAAATATAGTTTCATGTATAATTAATGCTTTTTTGTTTAAAATTTCTTTTTTTGTTTATTTTTTTTTTCAAAAAAACCCCTACATGGAAAACAAAAAGCAGATGCTGGGTTTACATAGCCCCTTTTCATAAGAAAAAACGTTTTCGTGGAATTGTTGATTTCCGGGTTTCTGTGATTTTCGAAAAAGTATTTTGTTTGATATAATGTTTCGTAAAGGTCTTTTTTTATCAGAAGCTTCATTACCCGGGGACCCGACGATGACTCAGAAAAATTGATGTACCGGGCGAGGATGATGGCGATGGCGGTTGGGAAAAAAAGATTGGATGAATTCAGGGGCAGATTCAGAGAAATTAGATGTTGGTAGGTATGAATTTACGGAAACTGGGGGAACCGTGAAGCCGCTAATAACACTTTTGAACAAAACCCGAGGTCAAAAAGAAAAAAAAAAAGTGAGTAAAGAAAAAACAAAAAAAGAAGTTTTCAGAACAACAAAAACTGTTTTCCCAAAATTTTATTCAAGATATAAGTTTGTGGGTATTGCTTTACCAAGAAAAAGATAACCAACTTTTTAAATTTTTAAAGGTTTTAATTTTTTTTATAAGTTCCTTCAACTGTATTTGTCCCTATGGGGGGCAAGGGGTGTTAATGGGGGGAGGTTTTAAATTTTTTTGATCGGATGCCTATATGCATCACTATACCTGCAAAAATCTAACAGAATATTTTTTCATCTATTTTTTCCCGGTTGTCGGAAAGGGTTAACGGAATGTTTGTATTTTTAGTTGTTAGGTCAAATCTTGAAAATTGAATTAGAACCACTTTTAGTGGTCCTATTAACTTTAGAATTAAGGTTCATTTTTCCCGGGAACAATGCATTACGATATTTTTTTTTTAAGAGTTTTTTTGTTTTGGGGAGTTTTTTGGACATTATGATTACATTGCAAAAATTTTTAAAATTGGGGGTTCCCAAAATGGTGGGAAAGAAATTTGAAATTATTGTCCCCCTTGTATTGAAAAATTTGGGATGTGGGGGGAAACTTGGGGGAAGATTTGGGAATTTAAAATTTTCAATATTCAGGGAAATTTAAAACCCAAAAAGGGTTTCCCAAAAATTTTTTAAGAGATCTGTATTTATGGAAAAATTCTATTGAAAATTGGTATGTGGGGGTTTTTGGGTTTGGGATTATAATTACATTGTCAACATTCAAAAAAAATGGTGGCTCCAAAATGGGGACGATACCATTTTCCAGTTTTGGGGCCAAAAGGGGGCCTTTAAAAAAGGCCCCAGCCTATAAAACTTTTATATTTTGTAAAAAACTTCTTTTAAAATGAGGGGTTTCTTTTAGATTTTGATTGCCTTAATATTTTATTCTACATTAAGTGAAATCACAGTTCTTACCCTACACGCTAATGTTTCTGTTTTCTCCCACAATAGATTTTCGACTAAGTTATAGCCAATCAATTGTTCTTACTTTTTTCAGACGTATGGGCTTACGTTTCCCAAAAATTATGCAAATTGGCCATCTGTAACCCTTAAGAACTAATTTTCAACCTTGGGGGTTGATTGATATTTGATAAGCATAGCTTGGGATGTTATGAGGTCAAATTTGACCACTTTTGACCGTTTTTGGCCAAAGATCACTGTGCGTCCGAAGACGCTTTCAGTATCCTTCAGGTGGAAAGTAGAAACATAATGTGAAGAAAAGGGGTTTTTATGCACAGAAATAACCTCCTACACTCAATCGTATTGGTGAATTTAGTTCTTTAGCAGGAACTTTTCCAATAAGACACCAAATTTCAAGAATAGTTTTTTTTTGGTTGATACATAATAACACTGATGAATATTGCTAATGATAATAAATATTAAAATGTATGCATTCACTATTGGTGAGAATGGGAGAGAAAATGAATTGAAACATTAAAAATGTTTTGAAAATTGATCAGCAAAATTTTTACTCTGAAAAAAAATAAGTGATGAATTATTTTTTTATTGATGATAATGAATAAATATAACAGTTCATCATGAGACCTGAAAGAAATAGAAAATATATATGAGTCCAATATCCATAATTTCCTCAACAAGTATTGTGAACAATAGTGACTTGAATGAAAGATGCACTTGTTTTTCCATACGGGAATTGATGTTGTTACTCAAAATTTTTCGATATAATGTGGACATACATTATTGTTGGACGAGATTACCCACTTCAAATTCTTTTGAACATTTGTTTTCCTTCCAATCCGTCTGACTCTTATGTATTAATTCGACTCCTTTTTCGTCATTGAACACGTAGTTTGTTGCCTTTGATCCTTTCTGATCCTTTGATTCAATAGTCAGTACATTTTTTCCAGAATGGGGAAAGGGTCTGAATCAAAAAATATTGTTTGGAGGAGTGTGGAAAATACTCTGAAGGGCGAAATAATCAGATTAATTACACATAGGGGAAATATCTGAGAAAAGTACGCAAAGAAATAATATACTTTTCAGTATTCGAAAGAGAAACATCTTTGATTGAAAAATTATAAAAGCCAAAAAAAAAAATCAAATATGATGAAATCACGAATGTTTTATTCATCGGATATTAATCACTCTTGGTATGATATCTTTGATCAAGAGAGATAAATGTTGTTTGTAAAAGTTGTTTTCTATAAAAATTTCAATGATCGTTTATCATTGTATCAATAGTTGGGGAAGATATGGATGAACGTGAAAGTATGATCAAAGATGAAACAAAGAAATCAATCTATTGAAAACGGAAATTCTCGATCGAAAATTAAAATTTCCAGAAATAAAAAATTTAAGATACAAAATTTTGTTTTCTGTTAGAAATTAACAAAATTGCTATATTTTCCATGGTAGATTTTTTAATGAAAAGTTATTTTCTTCAATTTGTCAGATACTTACTAGAATTTATTTTTCAGTCGCAGATGATTCTTACAGTTGCGGGTTTTTTATTGCCCCTCTGTTAACTTTTGAACGGTTCGACATAGAACAATGGAAAAAAACTGTTCTGAATATCACCGATAATAGTTTCTGAAATTTAAAAAATATGATTGCTCGGTAGATGGCGCGGGGGTCATCAACCTTGAAACTTCCAAATAGCGGGGGGTCAAGTGGCAGTTCGTTGAACAGACAAGTCAATTCTTTTCAATGATCCTTTTTTTTTCAATTTAGTTTAAACGTTTTCCATAATATGCATTTGAAATGTCAAGATAAGTGCGGATCTGATGGAAACCCTACTCGTCGATAACTTGAACAGTTCGATGAAAAAAATGAGAAATAAAATATATTGAATGGTATTATCGGTCCTATTTTTGAGAGACAAAACATTTCAATTTTTCGACAGAGGGCACTGGGGCACATCACCTTGAAAATTTTGAAAGAGTCGCAAATCGTTGAAAGGTAATTCAATTTTTCTTCAACTATGGTTGTTCTACGGAATCATTTTTGAGTGCGGCTTTTTATAGTCCCTCCCTGTTAACTTTAAAAAGGTTCGACACAGAACCGATTACTCTTTGAATGGAAGACATCGTGATTGCTCGATATGCGTTTCGAATTTTGTAATATTGACATTCCAAATGCATATTGTGGAAAAATGTATTGACGAAATTCAAAAATCTAGATTGAAGAGAGAATTGAGCTATCTTTAAATTATGTGTCATTTGTTTCAAGTTGATATGCCTCTGCCCCATCTATCAAGCAATCCAATGTAAAAAAGTAGTATAGGTGATATTAAATATCATTCAAAATGGTTTGTTCCCATTGTTCTACGTCGAAACGTTCAAAAGTTAACAGGGGTGGCTATAAAAAAAGGTCGCACTGTATAATTCATGAACATCCTGTTCATATCATCAAAAAATACAAATCTTCAATTGTTGATACACCCTTTAATTCCTTCATTCGTATTCCTGAGTGGAACTATTGCTAGAATTGCGAAACTAAATTTTCAAATATTAGTTTCAAAATCAAGACAGACTTACAGATCATCTATCGTTCAATTAAAGGGAGCCTTTAATATGAAATTGGGAGGAGTCCTGAATTTTGGACATGTCTTTTGAGGTATTTGGAACAGTAATAACACTTAATATGTTTTCAACCCACGAAGGGAAGGAACACAAATTTTGAAAATCAGAGAAAAATATGATATTTTTTATCTAGTCTGAGAAATTTTTTTACACGCTTTATATTAGCTTCCTTGTGTGTTTGTTTTGTTTTTTTGTAACCGACTCCTTTGGGCCACTTCCCAACATCCGAATGATCGAAATTTGACAGGTGTATTTAATTCCGGAAATAATGCATTAGGAATTTTGTGGGAAAAAACAAAATGGCAGCTCCAATATGGCGTACGAGTTTTGTGATTATGGTCCGATTCCTTCAAAATTGGTATCTGAGGGATTTCGTGGTTGGAAATTATGATACTTTTGTCAAAATTAAAAAAAATTAAGATGGCGGCTCCAAAATGATGGATGAGTTTTGTGGATTATTCATCTATTCAAAATTGGTATAGGGGGGATTTTCGGGGCCGAATATTATGTTCTTGAAACATTGGAAAATTCAAGATGGCGGCCAAAAGGGGGGCCCCGAGTTTTGTAATTATGGTCTGTTTTTTATTCAAAATTGGTATGTGGGGTTTTGGTGTCGAATATTAGATTTTTTTGTGAAAAGTTGAAAATTTGGATGGCGTTTTTGAAAATAGCGGCCGAATTCCTGTGATTGTGGTCTGATTCTATTCAAAATTGGTATGTGGGGTTTTCGCGTCGGAGATTATAATTACCTAATTTGATAAGATCCACCCATTTTTCAATTTGAAAAAAAAATTATAAAAAAAAAAGTTTAAAAAAAAAACTAAAAAAAACGTTCTATAAAAAAAAACACATGATAATATTGGGTTTTTAAAAAAACACGCTTTTATAAAAAACCCCAAATTTTTTTTTAAAAGAAAAATTATTTTTTTAAAAAAAACGTAGTCATGGTATCAATGATTATATAGACATTACCTAGGCAAAAGGAGAAATGTCTCCAGATCACAGGTAATTGTTAGCCGAGATGATACCATGCACCCCAAGTTTTTTTTAAATAAAATACATGTTTTCTTATTTTATATTTTTTCAGTCTGATTTTCTATAAAAGCGTGTTTTTTTGTTTTTTTTAAACTATTATTTTTTTTTCTAGAGAGATAGTTTTTTCCAATAAAAATTTTATCTGTAAATTATTTCTGTAGCTTCCACCGTTTTTCTTTAATTTCAAGAATTTGGGGACCACTATTCCCCTTATGGAGTTACGTATCTGCATTGGATATATTTAATGAAAATATGTGTTTTAATAACTAACAAAAATTATGACCTTATTATTTCCCTGAATATATTTTATCTCTATAGGGTAAATCGAGGATAGATGGCGCAGAAGGTGAGATGGTGCAATGGTTTTACAGCGCCACCGCTTAGTGTTGAAGATGAGCGGCTGGCCTGGAGTACTTCAGTTCATAGTAAACAAAGCCGCCGTACAGTTTGTGTTACCGGTTAAAAAGCCATTGAAAATATTTTTATATGTGATCCGGTGGGGACCAGAATATTTTCCCGAATTTCTTCACGCCAGTGAACATCAAATTTTATAATAATTTAAATCACTTATCGTCTCAGGTAAGTAAAAACATTCAAGTTTTGATGTATAACCATAAAATTCCGCATATTTCAAAACGTGTTTAGTTTTGATTGCCCATTTTCCCTCACAACGAGGATAATGGTTCACATATTTTGAGGTGAGATGGCTTATTAAAATTTCTTTTTTTCAGTATGCCTAAAAATACAAGCGCACTGGAAGTTGTTCCAGGGCTAGTTGGACCGAACAACAGTTAAGCAGCCATTGAAGCGGTTAAAAAAAAATATAATGGGGGGAACGATGCTGCTCGAAATTTTGGGGGTACCGGCAACCACTCTAGAAAAAAAAAATTGAAGAAAAAATGTAAAGAAAGGACCTTTTTGGACCCCTCCTCCACATAGGCGAAGCTGCTAAGCAAAAATTGGCCCAACATATCATAAAACCCAAAGAAAACGGTTTTGCCCCCTCCCGAACCGAGGGTGCAGTATGGTTTCAAATTGGCCGAACAGCGGGCATTAAACATCGTTTAATAAGGAATCGAGATTAGCTGGTTTTCCATGGTTTAAGTTATTTCTGCAGAGAAACCGGGCCAGTCAAAAAAAGGGTCTCCGTTAATCGACCCTTTGGGGTATGAACAAAAAGACGTTGAGGCTTATTTTCAGCTGCTAGGAAATATTCTGACCGAAACGATATCATCATAAACCTGGACATATTTATAATATGGACGAGACTGGTTTACAGCAAATAATAGGCCAGGACATGTCATTGTTCAGAAAGGATCTAAAACATCGCAAGTATCAGCTCCGGTGAAAAGGAGAAACCATCACGGTTATAACCTGTTGTAACGCAGAAGGCGTTTTATTCCCCTCCCCGCGTAATGAAAGGCAAAAATAAAAAAAGAGTTTGAGGAGGGGATGCCCCGGGATCCTCGGTCTCATGTGGGAAAAAACAGCCATGTCAACAGTGACATATTTTTTCAGTGGCTTAAGTATCAGTTTTTTCCCCGAAAACCGACAGGAGCAGTTTTGTTATTGCTTGATGGTCATGTTTCCACTGTAGTAACGTTGAGATGCTGGGAATCCCGTGTTGCCCACAACATCATATTGTTGTGCTTACCAAGTCAACGACACAATTTTCAACGTTAGATAGATGTTTTTTCAGATCGTTTAAATTAAACTACTACTCAGCTTGAAATTTTTATACATTAAAATAACCCAGGGCGAAAAATCACCAGGATTACAATTTGGCAATTACTTGCTGAAGGATGGAATAAGTCTGAACTGTAAACAATGGAACTTCGGATTTAAGGCAACAGGAATTGTGCCATTTAACCCTTCGCTTCCCAGATGACGCTTATTTGACTGAAAACAGTATCATACTTCGGGTCTCTGATGCAGTTGAAAATAAACAAAATACTGATGAGAGTTCTCAAAGTTTGAATAAAGCTTCAGCTGATGACAATCAACAACCTGGCTGCAGTTGGCGACTGTAGGTGAAACTGTACCAAAAAAACAAATTGAACCGCCTGCAGAAACTAATGCAAATATCCTGTCAAATGTACCCTGGCAAAATACTGGACATAATCTCACCAGTTCCGGTTGTTTCTGCTGCCATTAATTCGGTTCGAGCCCGGAGCAAGAGCTGGCAGAAATTCTAACCACAGAGGCAAAAATTGGGAAAAAGAAGAAAGGACTAAAAAAAAACACAGAAAAAAAAGACCAATAAATCAGAAACTAGTTATGAAGAAATCAAAAGTGACCAAAAAGAACACTAAGAAAGCCCCCCAAATGTGACTCCTTCGGACGAAGAACTAGAAGCACCTACATTGGATGACTCTTCAGATGATATGGACGAAGCTGACGAGTCTTGCGCAGGTTGTGGCGAAACGTATTCCCAAACCACAAAATCTGACGACTGGGTTAATTTTGCGTTGTCCAAATGGTTTACGATTCTTTCCCAAGTTTGTTAACTTTTTCCATGACTGTGTGTTGTCGAAAACAAAGTGACAGTTGGCAAAAAAATCTTTTGTTTCAGTTGCGCCATCTCACCCTCACCACTGTGGGGAGATGGTTTTGTTAACTATTTTTATTTTATTTTATAAACCATGTTTAATTTTTATGAATTTTAGTATTTGGACATGTTTCTAAACCTAAGATTGGGTTTTGAAAATTAACAGCAATTTCAATTCAACGTTTAAACATGCTAACATGAAATTTCAAAACCTGGCCATCTTCCTCGAATTACCCTATCTGATAACATGCATCTTACTTCAAAAATCTGTGGAAAATTAATGCCATCTGTGGGTATCCTTCATTCATGAACTGATTAGTTTATTCGTGTTTATCAACCCTGGTCGGATAGATATCCTCGCGACCTGTACTAATGATAAAAAAAAATGATTAAAAAAATTAATATGAAATATTACCATCATGTGTTCTACAACAAGAGCTTTATTTTCGGGACAAAAGAATTTATTCTATACTTGAGACCCATTGAATGTAATTTGTCTCTCAAAAATGTTATGAACATATTCATCATACCGTGGGAAATTTCACTTATCTTGTGTTCCATCCCAAAAAACAAACCTGAAATATAACTCTGATTATGGAAATAAATGGGAACAATTCATATTATCAAAAGTAAAAAATTCAGATCCAACAAACTTTTACTCAGATATTGAACAAATGTACAGAAGGATATACACAGTATTATTCAGGTTTCAATCTCAATATCACTAATTATTATTTATATCCATATATGTAATCACTGATCATATCTAAGCTCTCATACCGTGATTGCATATATGGCCCGGCGCTTGAAACAAGATCAAACGTTTGCAAAGGATACAAAATTCGTGCATGAGATTCTCATTAGGTATCTGTCAGTTTGATGCGATTAGCCAGTCATTCGAGATACAAAGACACTTAAACTCCCATTTGCTACGCAAACCCATTTTATAACACCTATTCATAAGACCTTAATTACCCAGAAGCCTCTATTCTGATGGATAAACTGAAACGTCTTGAAAACATTGATGATTTTCCAACAAGGACCAGGCGTGCTAGTAATTCCTAAACACTCTACTACCACCTTCAAACGTGTTTTTTTACACAGCTTGTTTCTTAACAATGCCTTGCCTCCAGAGTTTACCAACTATTCTATTAGTAATTTCAAGAAGAAACTGAAAACTAAATTTCTCTCTACCAAGTAGGTTGATATAGATACTGTAATGCAGCCATGTTTCTGGGTTTCGAAATAGGTATTTAATGAAATCGTTTTTCTATTTAAATTATGTAAAAAAAAATATTTTTTTTGTTCTATGCTGAAGGTGCAACACCCCTTACTTTTGAACCCCAGATTTTAAATTATATGATTCAAATTTAACAAGGTGAAATCACTTTGCCGATAGGCTGCTCAGATGGATACGGTTAGGCCGTGAGTAAGGTTCAATTAATGACTTTTCCTAGTTAATCAAATTTGGCCACTAAAAAAATTATACATTAATTAACTTGACTAGTTCAAGAGTTGGCGCCAGACTTGCTAAAGACAAAAGTCAAAGATAAATAAAATTAAATAAATGTTACCTAGCTTGTAAGAAGGCAAATAAAATGCAATAAATCAACTTAACAAATTTATTCCAGTTGGAATTCTGAACAAGATAAATTTTTTTACAAATACTAGAAAGTATTTAACTTCTCTTAAAAAAAAAAATGGAAAAAATTAAAAAGGAACCAGTATTTTGACTTGATCAAAATTCGAACATTTTAATCCTATGATTCCTCCAGTTGTTGGTCAAGAATATACCTCGGAGATCTTGAGCGAGATAGAGGAAGGTAGTTTCTGAAGCTGGTCCCAGCGGTTCTAGGAGGAACTTGGTTTCAGCGTTGATTAAGATGGTCGGGTGGTTCTATAGTTGGTTTTGACCCTTTATCGGCGTGAATTGAGTTGATCTTCACGACCAGTGCTGATATTGATGTCTGTAAGACCTCCAGGCTACTAGTCCTTCCGTCTCCGTAGATGGTTCCTCCTGTATAATCATGCGAAGAAGATGATAGAATCAAAATATGTACAAAAAAGGAGAACGAAGGATATCCTTTGAACCTCAAGTTTTTAGTTTCAAATTTTAACGAGAGTCAAAAGATAGATGCAAATGATAGCATACAATAAAATCCAATCTATATAAAAGACGAGAAGGTTACAGTGAAAGAACAAAGATAATGAATAGCAATTCAATCTGTATTCTGGAGTTAAATTATAAGTTAATTTTAATAAAAAAATATTAAAAAATGAACAAAATTTAAACCAAACAAAACAAACCTCACCCAAAACGTTTGTTCAAATTCAGTTAAGTTTTGGAAACAAGTAAGTTTTGATAAGGTGATTCTATGTACCAGAAGGGTAAAAAATGTAATGAAAGGAAAGGTATTCCCAAAGAAATATAAAAAAAATTTCCTTGAAATTTACAGAGAAAAAATATATATTTCAAAGCAAAATACTATAAAATTGCCAGAGAAAAAATCTACTATTTTAAAAGCAAAATATTTAAAGGTTGCCAGTACAAAGATATATTATTTTAAAGCAAGTGCCAAAGGAAAATATAGCGTTATAACCAAAATACTCTAGTAGGCTACATAAAAAATAGGGTTTCGAACAACGATAATAGCAGAGTAAAAGTATATCTTCAGCCAAGATAAGAAGAGAGCACACGTCTTTCAGTGAGACGACTCTCTGATAAAGATACAGTGAAAAATTCTTTTATTGAGAATTTCCAAAGGTAAACCGAAGAGGGAGACCACGTCTTTCAAGGGCACAACTCTCTTAGGAAGATAATGTTAAAAATTCTTTTGATTGAAGAATTTTAAAGATAACTGCAGAGGGAGACCTCACGTCTTTCAGTGGGCACAACTCTTTAGATAAAGATAATTTTGAAATAGGGCGCAATTCCCTTTCAAATCGATAAACAGGTAATTCTCAAAATTTTGTGAATCTCCCTGCTCTTGGCGACAAGGTGTAACTGAAGTGAATGACTCTAACGATCCAAAATCAAATAAGCTACACTGGGAATTGAATGGAGTAATAGATATAAGAAATTTATTAAACGGAAATCAACTACGCTGAGGCATATATTGATCGAGGTTCTGAGACCGTTAGCAGAGGTACAACTCTCTGATAAGCAATTCTTTTCTCAAGAGAAAAGAAATTACCTCATAAACATATAGTGGGAAAAAAAGAAAATTGCTTACAGAGAGCCGTCCATTAGTCACCCGAACAATCAAATACGCCCTCGCTTCAATTGGAATCCTTTGGAACAATCTACTTGGTAGTATGAGGGGAGTAAGCTCTAGTCCATTCGAGATTACCAATTACTTGGTACCTAAAAGGCAAAGCGTAGAACTGATTTCAATGAAAAAAATCAGTTCCCAATATTCGGAACAGATGTTACGTTAGCCACAATATGTACATGAATGATTTGTCAAAATGGCCGAAATATCTATCTTTAACCTTCAAAAAATTACCATGCATATTTCCAAGAATTCTAATATTACAAGCATAAGAAAAAAAAAAAAGAGAATTAATCAGCTACAACATTAATTAAAAGATAAAGAGAATAATTTACTCTATTAAACTCCAGCAGTGAAACTCACTCAACATAAGATCTACAAACTCAAAGCCAACTCACCCCGTACACCTGCCTATCTCGACGTTCAAATCAAGAAAGAGAACGATTATCCTTTCGTTCAACGAAATCATAGTTCACCTGTTTTCATTCTAGATTCTTTTATTATAAAACACTTGAAAACCAAACGCTCGACAAACCGATCGACACGAAAAATGAAATGTCACGGTCACACTGTCAAATACCATTTTCTAGGGACAATAATGATCGCAATATTCTTCACGACCTGAGCGCAGGACACTGACCCGTATTAACCGAAAAGTTAGAGAAATGGTTATGTATAGAAGAAAGAAAAATTGTTACACACCAAAACCGGTGTAAAAATTTGAAACCTAGAAGTTTACAAATTTTTATCCTATTGCAACTGAAACCAGGTATTTAAAGTAAGCTGAGGTACTACAAAATTAAAATTCGGAAACACTATAAATTCCAGGCACCAAAAAAAATTAAATAGGCATGCTATCGAGTTTAAAACCCAACCCTAACTTTCAACAGCCCTGTATACTAAAAAAGGCGAAAGGTTGAAAAGTATACAAATCAAACAAAATATTTGTAAATTATAGCATTTACAAAGTAAGCTTCAACTCTTGCACTCCTGGCAAACAAATAGTGAAGGAAAGATACATTTGAGAAAATTCAAATGAGTAAATAGTAGCATTTACCAATCTAAAACTTGTTCTCTGTTTGCCACAACAGACTAAATGAACGAAGGGAAAATGATTGCGATGAATAACAACATCCAGGCCCAGAAACTGTGTAACCGGAGTCCCCCAAACACCAGCCAAAGTGTTCTCGTCGCTGCAGGTATTAGGTGCTGCGCCGTTGAGGAACACCATAACCACTCGTCCCAGATTACTTGAAACAACCACCGATCCCACCGAATCAGGACAAGGAAGGCCCCATTCAGCACAAACCTGGTGAAACAAAATAATACCATACGAAATATAACCATTTTTTTTACCAGCTGTCACCTACAACGAGTAACTACAGCGTCACCAAACTAAAAATGAACTATGGTTCACGATACAAAATACCAAAAGGGACGGAATGTTCTGCTTTTGCCACTGCGAGAAGTCTTCAGCCTAAGCAGACAGTCGAGCTAGGTCGGCCAGTAGTTGCATCCAGCCGTCACCTTTAAGACCTAAAGTCATGATCACCCGTAGACTCACGACTAACCAAATACAACCCCCCAATACCTTCCCTTCGAAAGATCCTGTAAAAAAATTCAACAGCCAGACCGAACTATGCACGCACCTAACAAAAGCGAGTCCCTTCAAAATTTTGAATTTGCGCTAATTTAACTATAAATTAGCCAAGGAAAACAGACAGATAAGATAAAGAAATAAGATAAGTAGATAATAAAAAAGATAAGATAAATAAGATAAGATAAGATAAATAAGATAAGATAAATAAGATAAGATAGATAAGATCATATGAGAGATTCAAACTCAACCAACGAATGGGAATTAACACCCTAACTCGATATTACAGTAACCACAATATGTTGCCAAAATTGTGAAAAAATCAAACTCATTACCAAAAAAAGAAGGTATTATCAAGAAATTTTATGTTCCACTGGGAAGTTATTGAACACCCCAAACGAAGTGAAATACATCACTTCCAGTTAAAGATACAAATGTTCAATACGTAAGATACGAACTGATATTATTAGACAATCTTCAACGAAATGAAATACATCATCTCCAGTCGAAGATCCAACTGTCTAATACGGCAACGATAAGAACGATATTATTAGACACTCCAACGAAATGAAATCATCATCTCCAGTCAGAGATCCAATTGTCTATACGGCAACGATACGATAAGACATTATTAGGCTATCTCAAACGAAATAAAATACATCATTTCCAGTTTAGATCCGATTTTCTAATAATGCCACGGAAGATAAGAAACGAAAAGGAAATGACAAGTGAAATACATTGATGCAGTCTAACCAGATTTCATGAAAGACAAAAGTAATTTTGTATAAATTCAAATTGAAAAAACTACAAAAAAAACAGCAAAATGATTCAAAATCAATTCTCACATAAGGTGTTGACAAGGTTCCTTTTGAAGTACAGAGTTTCCATCAGGAATTACCAAAGATAAACACTTCCTCAAAGTACAACCTTAGTCGACCCTTTTGCTACGTTCTACATCAACATATACACTTTTTTTTCCCCGGTTCTTTGACAACTGAACGATGAGTTACGCGAAATTAGGAAAAGGTAAGGAAAGGTGTATAGATATATTCTCAAACAACAAGGATACTCAACTAAATAGTAGACGAGTACTAAACCGAAAGATATAGAAAAATTCTTAAGCCCCTCTCACAGAGTCCAAGAATAGAAATCACAAGTTGGAATGTATTCTGTTAGTGGCCAGTTTGAGACTTTACCAACATCTGGTGAATGCCATGGTGAGAGCAGTCATAGGCCCCTCTCACAGAGCCCTAAGAATATAAATCACAGGTTGAAAGATTTTCTTGTTAGTGGCCAGTTTTGAGACTTCTACTCAACATCTGTAAATGCCATGGTGAGAGTAGTCTTAGGGCCCCTCCTCACAGAGCCCTAAGAATATAAATCACAGGTTGAAAGATTTTCTTGTTAGTGGCCAGTTTTGAGACTTTACTCAACATCTGGTAAATGCCATGGTGAGAGCATTCTAAGGCCCTCTCACAGAGCCCTAGAATAGATAAGATAAGAAAAGAAAAGATAAAGAAGGAGTATGCCCTCTCACGAAGTTACGAGAAAATATTTAGTCGCCTGAACTCTCAGACCCAGCACTAAAAATATTCTTCATCAGATAAATTTGAATCGTTATCAACAAAAGCGGATTTGAGATCCTTAACATCCAACGTCCTAAGTTCTTTGCATCCATGTCTTTAAGCTCATAAACCAAGTTAGAGATAACCTTAGAAACAATGCAGGTATAAATTTGGGAGCCAATTTTGCGGAATAGTTATTTGAGCTGAAGAAAGTTACGTTTTTCTTCCAAAGTCTGTCACCGACATGAAATTTCAGCCTCGTTTCCAAGTTATAGTGACGAGCATTCCGAATATAAGCTTGATGTAACTTTTACGAACATCAACAAACAATTTGGAAGTTCTTGAATATCATCGATCGCTGTGATTTATCAGTGATAATAAGAATGTTATTTTATTTTCTGAAATTTGCCATAAAATCTCCTGTAACAGGAATGTTTCTAGCAAAATTTAAGAAAGCTGGAGAATATTAGTAACCCATGTTTTGCTAATCTGATGGCTTGAGCACTTAAAAGATAGATGAATCCATGTTTTATGATTATCATGAATATAACAGCGAATGGATGTGACTATCACCTTTATTAGCTCTTTCAGCAAATTAACTTGAGGGTGATATTTGGCATTATACCAAATCTTTTGAACTCGATAATCTGTCATTAGCTTTTTTAAATTCTTTGCAACAAATTGGCTTCATTGTCCACAATAAAATTTGAGGCACACCATAGATAAGAAATACATTATTTTCAATGAATTTTACGATATTTTTTGAGATAGCTTTAGACATTGGATGAACTAAGACATATTTGTAAACCAGTCTACGACAACAAAACATATTTTACCATTTTGGACCTAGGATAAGGACCTAACAAATCTGCCGAAACAATTGGAAAGGAAAATTTACATTTTGTAAGATCCATATGACCCGCTCGAGGTAAATTCGAACTTTTACAAGCAGCACAAACAGGACATTTCGTAACATACCTATAGACATCTTTTGCGAATTTTTTGGCCAGTAATATAATTCTAAGATAGAGAAAGGGTTTTGATATTCCTAAATGGGCAGCAGTTTCGTTATCATGATAAAACTTAAAAAAATTTCTTGCCGATTGGCAGAAGGTAAACTATTTTCCAATCAGTTAGATTACTAACTAGATTGTGGTGGAAAAGATATGTTTGTAGATAATACCGTTTTCGACACGGAATGAGGAATAAGCTTCCGGAGTTTTTTGGATTTTCTGGATCATGGAAGTATACCATGCATCCGGCTGAAAAAGTAGAGACATCGATAACAGAAATTTCGGCAACCGAACGAGATAAGGCATCTGCCACTACATTTAAGGAACCTTCCGATGCTTAATAGTGAAGTCAAACTGAGAAAGTTTCACGGCCCATCTAGTCAAACGTCCAGAAGGGTTAGATAAGTTATGAAGATAGATAAGGGAGGCATGGTCAGTTTAATCGTGAACTTGGTTCCTTCGATATAGTTCGGAACTTTCTATACCAAAAATGACAGCTAACAGCTCCTTTTCAGTAACTGTGTATTTACTGCTGACAAGTAGTAAGAGTCTTACTTGCATAAGCTACGGATGTTCGACACCGTCACATTCTTGGTACAAAATAGCACCTAGCAGTATCTGAGGATCGCACTGAATCACAAAAGGCTTTGTGAAATCAGGACTAGCTAACACAGGAGCGAAGTGACGAGATTTAATTTCTGAAAATGCTCTCCGCTTCTGGAGGTCCGTTATGGTGGACCTTCTTCGACCATGAAGAAGATCAGATATAGGTGAACAAATAGAAGAAAATCTTAATAAATCGACGATACCAACTGACGAGACCTATCAACCTCTTGATTTCAGTGGTATTTTGGGAGTGGATAGTTAACGATAGCAGAAACTTTCTCGGGATCTGTCCTTAAGCCTTGTTGGTCTACAACAAAACCTAGGTAAACAAGAGAGGGTCTGCAAAATTCACACTTATCCAAATTAACCGTGAGGTTAGCATGTTTAAGTCGCCGAAACACCTTCCTTCAAGGTTTTGACATGAAGGTCAAAACTAGGAGTGGCACGATGATGTCATCAAGATAAACGAAACAAAATGGAGCCAAAGATGGTCCAATAACAATATCCATCAAACGGCCATAAGTTTCGGACTATTGCTCAAACCAAAGGAGAGACAGTGAACTCAAGAGACCCTACCATACACTGCAAAAGCGGTCTTGGGTCTAGAGACTCCTCTAAAGGAATTTGAAAGAAAGCCTTAGTCAAGTCAATGGAGGTAAGATACCTAGCATCCCGTAATTTGTTCAAGATACTATCAATAAGAGGCATAGGATATGCATCATTGACTGTGACTGCATTAAGCTTCGACCATCAAAACAAACCCGGAAATCTCCAGAACGTTTCGAACCAACCATAGTGGGCTACACCAGGAGATTGGGAAGGTTGAATGACTTGAGCTTCAACATCTCATCAATTTCCTTGTTCAAATGTCTTGCATGGTAGGGACAAAGGATATTGCCGTTGAACAATGGGTTGGCATCACCAGTATCAATACGGTGTGTCAACAATTGAGTGAGACCGAGTTTATCGAGGAGCTATAGACTTGAAAAGGTCAGTGACCCTGAAGTTCAGTTTTCTGGAACACGTAAGTTCAGAAAATGGCAGGATGGTGTTAACGGTACAGATATTGGATTCAACAGAATACGATAAATTACTAAAGTTGGCTTGAATACGGAAGAGATGGAAAAATCCATTCCCAAGATAAGACTATGAGTCACGGAAGGAACAATAAGAATTTTCAAACCTTAGTAACACCATTTAGAGAAATAGGAGCCAAAATATAACCCAAAAAACTGAGGCTTACCATCAGCGGTAGTGACATGGGCCATAGATTCATATTTAATAGGAGATTAAATTTTTGCAGTAGACTAAACCCTGCAGAACCCAAAATACAAGAATTACTGCCAGTGTGGTAGGGCAAGAATTTTCTGACCAAAAAAAATCGACATTAAGATAGGGACGATTATCATTAATTTTTTCTAACGAAAATAGGATTTATATTTACAGAAGATAAGAAATTTTAACGGTACATAACCAATTTTGCCATTCTGAGGCAGAAGTTTTTTAAAGTTCTGTTTGTTTGTTTTTTCGATATTTTTGATTGGGATTTGGCTGGTTGGTTTTCTGGACCTTCGGTAAACTGACTTGACGACGTCCAGGTTTTCGCCACCTTGGTTCCCGTTTTTTGAACGACAGTTACGACAATTTGATTTAACGGTATTTTCAAACCACATCCATAACAAAATATGGACCTGGTTTTCTACATTCACGATAAGTATGACCAGCCAAGTCACAATTCCAACATCGAGTGTTCGATAAGGCAGAGATATTTGAACCAGGAAGATTCTTCCTAAAATTCAGGGAGGGGACGAGCAAGAAAACGAAGTACCTGCCCACATAGGGACTACTCAAATCAGGCTCTAATAAACCAGTACCACGACTAGGGGTGGTTTATAGCGATCAGCCCATAAACGGATTCTTCAATCTTTGCACAAACAGAAAGTTCAGTGACAGTTTTTTTGATCTTGTAAAGCCAAGGACGAAATGAAAAGGTAACAAATTTCTACGAATTTTGCGAACTCTAGTCTCTTCATCTGGTTTGTTAGATAAACGATTAAAAAGACCTTCCATAGAAAATGAATAAAGCTACTTTTCAGAGAACCTTGGGTTCTTGAATTAATTTCACGTTCTAAGTCTTCTTCATAAAAATAAGGAAGGAAATCTTTTTAGTGCAATAACAATCTCATCCCATATGGAAATTATTTTATTATTGACAAACCATGTCCAGGCAGAACCTTTAAACAAATCACAAGCCGAATGAAAAGTTCGTTTTGAAACACCTCGTGCTTCTCGCAATAATTCAACTTTTTCCAAAATGAATTAACTGATTCTTTCTGATTTGAACCCGTGAAAGAGATATTCCATTTATATGGAGCAACTGATCGATTATTCGAAAAAACATTAGCAGCCACAGGAGGGCAAGATTGGGTAGGAGTCGAAGTACTTGGAGAAACTTTCAAATCAAAATCAGCTCAACTCCAACACCAGATACGAATTTCTTTTCTAGAAATTTCTTCATCTTGATCATCAACAGAAAGTCTGGACAAACGATTCGACAAATGAGCTAATCGACTTGAAATTGTTAACGTCGGATCTTCCTTAGATCCACCAAAACTAGATATAACTTGTTTCAAATCATCAATACTAGCTCTCAACTCAAGAACATCCGGTGCATGTTTCGGATGGATTTGTAAAACCCGCACGAAAACTACGATTTGCATTTTCCTGACTTAAAAGTCCTTTTAAAAATTTTTTTTTTTCGTTTAGCATCTACATCACAGGTAGGTTCTATTCCACGAATTTTAGCTCATAAGTCAATTCATTTGTTTTCAAGTGATTAGAATTCATGTTGGACTTGGAAATCTGCTCAATTTATAATTCAACGATAATAGATAAAGCTGGTACTTATGGAATACTCAAAAATAGTAAGCTATACGAAGTAAAGATAACGTACAATATAGGCAATACGATGAGATATAGCAATCTGGGGAATGATATAGATAATACGGTACGATATAGGTAATACAATAGAGATATAGGCAATTTGGCTATACGATAAAAGGCAATTTGCTATACGATAAAAGGCAATACGGTAGATATAGGCAATCAATAAGATATAGGCAACTCAATAACAATATAGACAGTAAGAATCACAAAATATCAAAGAAAGATAATATATAAATATGAATAAATATATACCAAGTTCTTTGGATCAGATTTGTAAATGTTCTTTCAAAAAAAAATTTATTATGTCTTCCACCAAGCTAGGACAAGATACGAAAAAAGAAAAAAGAACAGTCAAGTTTTTTCGAGCCCCACGTGCCGTCAATTGTGCAACACCCTTACTTTTGAACCCCAGATTTTAAATTATATGATTCAAATTTAACAAGGTGAAATCACTTTGCCGATAGGTGCTCAGATGGATACGGTTAGGCCGTGAGTAAGGTTCAATTAATGACTTTTCCTAGTTAATCAAATTTGGCCACTAAAAAATTATACATTAATTAACTTGACTAGTTCAAGAGTTGGGCCCAGACTTACAAAGACAAAAAATCAAAGATAAATAAAATTAAATAAATGTTACCTAGCTTGTATGGGAAGGCAAATAAATATGCAATAAATCAACTTAACAAATTTATTCCAGTTGGAATTCTGAACAAGATAAATTTTTTTACAAATACTAGAAAAGTATTTAACTTCTTAAAAAAAAAAAATGGAAAATTACATAAAAGGAACCAGTAATTTTGACCTGATCAAAAATTCGAACATTTACACCATGATTCCTCCAGTTGTTGGTCAAGAATATACCTTCGAGATCTTGAGCGAGATAGAGGAAGGCTAGTTTCTTGAAGCTGGTCCCAGCGGTTCTAGGAGGAACTTGGTTTCAGCGGTTACGATTAAGATGGTCGGGTGGTTCTATAGTTGGTTTTAGACCCCTTATCGGCGTGAATTGAGTTGATCTTCACGGACCAGTGCTGATATTGATTGCTGTAAGACCTCCCAGGCTACTAGTCCTTCCGTCTCCGAGATGGTTCCTCCGTGGTATATATCATCGAAGAAGATTGATAGGAATCAAAATATGTACAAAAAGGGGAGAACGAATGATATCTTTTGAACCTGAAGTTTTATGTTTCAAATTTTAATGGAGAGTCAAAATATAGATGCAAATGATAGCATACAATAATAATCTCAATCCATATAAAAGACGAGAAGGTTACAGTTAAAGAACAAAGATAATGAATAGCAATTCAATCTGCTATTCTGGAGTTAATTTATAAGTTAATTTTAATAATTTAAAAAAATATTAAAAATGAACAAAATTTAAAACCAAAAAAAACAAACCTCACCCAAAAACGTTATGTTCAAATTCAGTTAAGTTTTGAAACAAGTAAGTTTTGATAAGGTGATTCTATGTACCAGAAGGGTAAAAAAATGTAATGAAAGGAAAGGTATTCCCAAAGAAATATAAAAAATTTCCTTGAAATTTTACAGAGAAAAATATAGTATTTCAAAGCAAAATACTCATAAAATTGCAGAGAAAAATCTACTATTTTAAAGCAAAATATTTAAAGGTTGCCAGTACATAGATATATTATTTTAAAGCAAGTGCCAAAGGAAAATATATCGTTATAACCCAAAATCCTCTAGTAGGCTACATAAAAAAATAGGGTTTCCGAACAACGATAATAGTCAGAGTAAAAGTATACTCTTCAGCCAAGATAAGAAGAGAGAACACGTCTTTCAGTGAGCACATCTCTTTAGATAAAGATACAGTGAAAAAATTCTTTTATTGAGAATTTCCAAAGGTAAACCGAAGAGGAGACCACACGTCTTCAGCGGCACAACTCTCTTAGGAAAAGATAATGTTAAATAATTTTGATTGAAAAATTTTTTTTTTTAAAGATAACTGCAGAGGAGACCTCACGTCTTTCAGTGGGCACAACTCTCTTAGATAAAGATAATTTTGAAATAGGGCGGCAATTCCTTTCAAATCGATAAACAGTAATTCTCAAAATTTTGTGAATCTCCCTGCTCTTGGCGACAAGGTAGTAACTGAAGTGAATTGACTCTGCAACGATCAAAAATCAAATAAGCTACACTGGGAATTGAATGGAGTAATAGATATAAGAAATTTATTAAACGGAATCAACTTTACGCTTGAGGCATATATTGAATCGAGTGTCTGAGACTGTTAGGCAGAGGTACAACTCTCCGATAAGCAATTTTTTCAAGAGAAAAGAAAATTACTCTATAAACATATAGTTATAAATAAAGAAAATTGCTTACCAAGAGCTGTCCTATTAGTCACTCGAACAATCAAATACGCCCTTCGCTTCAATTGGAACTTGGAACAATCTACTGGTAGTATGAGGGAGTAAGCTCTAGTCCATTCGAGATTACCAATTACTTGGTACCTAAAAGGCAAAAGCGTAGAACTGATTTCAATGAAAAAAATCAGTTCCCAATATTCGGAACAGATGTTACGTTAGCCACAATATGTACTATGAATGATTTGTCAAAATGGCCGAAATATCTATCTTTAAACCTTCAAAAATTACCATGCAGTATTTCCAAAATTCTAATATTACAAGCATAAGAAAACAAGAGAATGCTAATCAGCTACAACATTAATTAAAAAGATAAAGAGAATAATATTACTCTATTAAACTCCAGCAGTGAAACTCACTCAACATATAGATCGTACAAATCAAAGCCAACTCACCCCGTACACCTGCCTATCTCGACGTTCAAATCAAGAAAGAGAACGATTATCCTTTCGGTTCAACGAAATCATAGTTCACCTGTTTTCATTCTAGATTCTTTTTATTATAAAACACTTGAAAACCAAACGCTCGACAAACCTGATCGACACGAAAATGAAATGTCACGGTCACACTGTCAAAATACCATTTTCTAGGGACAATAATGATCGCACATTCTTCACGACCTGAGCGCAGTGACTACTGACCCGTATTAACCGGAAAAGTTATGAGAAATTGGTTATGTATAAGGAAGTAACGAAAAATTCGTTACAAAGGTTGAGTTGAAAAACACTGTTTGACAGTGACACTCCGCCTATTCAATCTAATAAAACATTCTTCTTTGCCTCATTCATCTTTATGAGTTCTCAATCAAGACTGGAATAGAAAATCAAATAACTATCTGAGTGAAAATGCAAATTTTCAATTTCAGATTTTTTTTTGAGTTAGGGCCTTTTCAGAATATCTATCAGATGTAGTTCAATGTCCAGCGTGGCTTTAGCCGGGGACGTAGTTGTTTTCTGTTAGACATTCACAAAAAATAACTTCATTTTAATCGTGGATTTTCAATTCACAGAAAAAATCTTTCTATAATATTCAATCGAGAATGTTTCTGTTCAACATGAATACCCCACAAGAGGTTATCTTGACGATGGAAGATAGTGACTAAAGTTTATCTTCCAGTCCAGATGATTCCACATCTGTTTTATGAACATCCTGTTTATATTTTTTCAACAAATCAATCTATCATACCCATGACAGGTTTCAATGTCAGAAAAAACTTATTTCAAAGTGTCTCTCCAAAAGAAATGATTCTAACTTTTCCATCTTTGCAAAGTGAGATTGTTTTGAAAAATTTTTTCCCATTTCTTCCGGTCTTCCTGATGATCGTGGAAGCGTGAAATAGATTTTCGTCGACAAAAATGTATTGAAGACATAGTGAATGCGATGTCTCTCCTGCGTCAATGTTACGAATGATTTCTGGTGAGTACTCTTCTTTGCCCTCATTCATCTTTATAGTTCTCAATCAAGACTGAATAGAAAATCAAATAACTATCTGAGTGAAATGCAAATCTTCATTTCAGATTTTTTCTTTTGAGTTAGGGCCTTTTTAGAATATCTATCAGATGTAGTTCAATGTCCAGCGTGGCTTTAGCTGGGGAAGTAGTTGTTTTCTGTTAGACATTAAAAAATAACTTCATTTTAATCTTGGATTTTCAATTCACAGAAAAATCTTTCTATCAATATTCAATCGAGAATGTTTCCTGTTCAACATGAATACCCCACAAGAAGTTATCTTGACGATGGAAGATAGTGACTGAAGTTTATCTTCCAGTCGCAGATGATTCCACATCTGATTTTATGAACATCCTGTTTATATTTTCAACAAATCAATCTATCATACCCCATGACAGGTTTTAATGTCAGAAAACACTTATTCCAAAGTGTTCTCCAAAAGAAAGATTCTAACTTTTTCCATCTTTGCAAAAGTAGATTGTTTTGAGAATGTGTTTCCCATTCTTCCGGTCTTCCTGATGATCGTGGAAGCGTGAAATAGATTTTCGTCGACAAAATGTATTGAAGACATAGTGAATGGATGTCTCTCCTGCGTCAATGTTACGAATGATTTCTGGTGAGTACTCTTTTGGAAAACATTCTTCTTTGCCTCATTCATCTTTATGAGTTCTCAATCAAGACTGGAATAGAAAATCAAATAACTATCTGAGTGAAAATGCAAATCTTCAATTTCGATTTTTTTCTTTGAGTTAGGGCCTTTCAGAATATCTATCAGATGTAGTTCAATGTCCAGCTTTGGCTTTAGCCGGGAAAGTAGTTGTTCTCTGTTAGACATTCACAAAAAAATAACTTCATTTTAATCGTGGATTTTTCAATTCACAGAAAAATCTTTCTATCAATATTCAATTGAGAATGTTTTCCTGTTCAAGTATATACATTTATTGACTGTACTGTATCCATAGCTGATTGAATAAAGTCCTATTATTATTATTATTATTATCATTATTATTATTATATAGTTCTACAATGAATTCGAGAAATAACGAAATCCAATGACGTTCTGACCTGAAATATAGAGCTCATTGACACGACACAGCGATTTTATGTTTGTGCGAACATCTTAAGCCGCGTACTCACTTGAGCGAACGAATATGGCGCACGGAAAGGGAACGCATATGGCAACCGAGCTTGAGAGCGTACAACAGACATTCAAATCCAGACGTCGCAACGATGATAAGTTGGTTCCGCTATTCAGTAACATTATATAAGTCAAGGTCAGTTATGAAGTTTTCGCCATCTAACATATATAATTTAACCAATATAATATTCTTTAATCAATTTTTGTTGTTTAATTCAAATAAATATTATATTTGTGTTGAAATAATATGAGTTGGAGGTTGTTTCGATAGATGAACATACATTCAAATGGAATAAATGTAAGCATTGATTGAGGAACCCATTTGTCACCGCAATATAATGATTCCATCAATGGAATACACCTGTGTTTTGGGATGAATTTTATTTAGTCGGTTCAAGCCGATGAGAATGACCAAATAATTCGGTTGAATTAACAAATCTTTTTTTCCGTGTAGAAACCCTACATATAGAAATGAGAGGAAGTGAGGGATGCCAGTTGAATAGTATTTTAGTGCAACGATCATGTAATGATAGCTATTAATACATCAGCATGAGGTAAGTAATAGCCATTACATGATCGTCTCCATACACAATTTTTTCTACGACCAATGAATAATAATAATTTTATTCGTTCATTATAAAGGTAATAGAAAATATATTTTCGTCATCGAATGATATATCGATAACTTTATATCGTATTGGCTCGCAAATTAATGTAATTTTCTCTAGTGAATCATTTCCTACATATTACTCGTGTGTTCACAACTTATCACTTTTATGTCTATTGATGAAAATTTCCTAATTTGAATGAATTAAATGCCCGAAAATCGAATATTTTGAGAAAGAATTCAATAATGGTTCATATTCAAATTTAAGAAATGTCAAGATATAATGACATTCTGACCTGATAACTATATTGAGCTTGTTTATTTTCGCAGAATAGCTGTTCTATATAATATTCAACTGTAGAAAGCGACTGATGAGTTGTATATGTCAAAGGACTGTTATTATAATCTGATCGGAAAAACTGAAATGAGTGGAGCATACAGGAAAACGAAGAAAAAATATTTAATGAATTTCAATGCTGAAATACAGCAATTTTCTGTTTGTGTGTACATCTCAAAAATATCTTATCGATTTGGCCCATTTTCAAACTTAGCTGGAGAATTGATAAAAGTATTTTGTGCCAAATTAATTTTTATATATATATATATATTTATATATATATATATGTATACGGTTATTCACGTTATTGACAAGAAGCATTATGGCTAAAACATTTGATTTAAAATTTCCTCAGAATGGATAGGGACCTATTAGCGCTATATTTTAAAAATATTTTTATGTTGTACAGGGTGTGCCAAAACACGAAGCGTATCAGAGTTGTGCTTATTCAAATAGAATACCCTATATATTATTTCATTTTCGGAGTTTACGATCAAAATAAAGCCAAAATTTATTATGGTTTAATTCATAAAAAACCCTTTTGGTTTTGAAATATCTCTTATTTTCGAAATGTAGATTCAGTTTTAATGCTTAAATTCTCAATCGGTGTTCCTTTTAATCAAATCAATGCTAGAGGCTACTAACTGAACAACTTCTATATCGCACTTGTGAAATGTCTCACTAACTTATACAATGTGTGTAAAAATTAATGCAAAATAAGTAAAACGGCAATAACTTTGTTTAATTTACAAAGACAGCCCAGTATTTTATGTCAATAGCAGATGTCAAATTCAATTGTCTATCGAATACTAGTATACATTTCTACAGAACTCTTCAAGTTTTCAAGTAAAATGTACATTTCCATTTTGCAAAGTCGCTAATGGCGTTTTGACGAATCAGAATTGATTGACAGATATATATATATATATATATATTATATATATATATATTATAAATTTCTAAAGTTAACAAAATATGAGAAATCGAGTAAATATTGTAAAAAAAATTTTTTGTTCATTGACAATGTAATTGTTCAATCAGCTAACAATTTCTTATAAAAAAACTTTGATTGGCATTATATTTTTTTTAATGGTTGAAAAAATAACAAAACCACCATATACGATACGATATATGTTTTTTGAAAATCACAAAAACATTAAAGTTTGTTTATAACTAATTGTTGATAAATGAACAATTACATTATTTATAAAAATATCTTATAAGGTAGAGAATTACTAATTATGAATTTTGGAAAATAAAACTTTTAATATATTATTTAAATAATAACAAAATGAAAAAAATATAAACAATTATTTTTCGAGATTTTATTTTCAATTTTTTTCAATTTAATGAGCTCTCAGCCAAAATGAAAAAAATTTCCGAAAAATATGCAACTTATACATCTGTTTATAACTATTTTATAAACAAAAAGCCAATTTTTTTTGAAACGTTGTAAAATGCCTTTGTCAGACATAAAACTGATAATCATATGAAATATCAATAATACATTTTTTTGACAATAGTTACTGATTTCTCATATTTTATTCACTTCACAAATTTTTTATTAAAAAAATAATCAACTTCCAAATAATTTTCATGAATTTTCTAGAAAAATCACAAAGAAAAATTGAAGTTTGTTTATAACTTATTGTTGATGAAATAAACAATTACATTATTTATAAAAAAAAATTGAGTAATTATGGAGTAATTCTGTAAACAATGTTCGGTTTCTCAAACTATTAATTTTTTTCAAAAAAAATATAAATATTTTTCAATCCTAATGAACTCTCAGCAACCTTATGCAAAAAAAATTTTTGAAAAATATTCAACCTATTCATTTGTTTATAATATTTTATATACAAATAACATAATTTTATTTTTCGAATCGTTCTAAAATGCCTTGTCAGACATTAAACTGTTAATCGTATTCAATATCAATAACATTGTTTTGATAATACTTACTGGATTTCTCATATTTTGGTAATTTCAGAAATTTGTAATTAACAAAATAATAAACTTTTGAAAAATTTTATGATATTATTGCAAAATGTGCTCCAGGAAGCAAAATAAATATGAAGT